>JARYZH020000400.1:0-236635 GCA_030021035.2 Notholithocarpus densiflorus
GAGATCGCAGAACGCTCTGCCTCTGCTCCGGTGCAGCGGTGCTCCGTTCTCATTGCTCCCTCCGGCAGTCCGGCCCTCCCCCTCAAGGTTTTTCTCTCTTACTCTCTCTCAGTCTCTCTCTCTTTATCTCACTGAATGAAAAAATGAAATGTAAGCATCTCTCTTTTTATTCTTTAATAGCCTATCTCATCTGGTAAGTCTTTCTCTCTTTTGCACTGTGTGAGTCTCTTATTGGTTGCCTGGTTGGCTTTTGCTTTTTTTCAATTTTTGTCTTTTTTTAATTTGGCTTTATCTTAACTCTTTTTGTTGGTCAGTGTGTTGGTGTTGGTGTTGGTGAAATATTGATTGTCATTTAGTGTAACGTGTGTTGACAGTGTTGTGATTTGTGATTGGTATTGCGAAATTTTCTGATTGCAGCTGGCTATTGTGATTGGGACGCATGTTGTGCTTGTCTGTTGTCTGTTGAGTGGGGTGGGGAGGGGGTAGATGGGCTCATGGGGCCGGGTAAATAATAATTAAAGCAATGTAATGTGTAGCACATTACACTGCTTTAATTATTGTGCTGCACATGAAATGTATAATGTTCGGCTCTTTTAATGTAATATGTACAAGGGGCTAAACAATATAACAAATTAAAGCAATATAATTAATGACAAATAAATTAAAGCAATATAGTTTATTGTTACGCTAAACAACAATAATTAAAGCTATATAATTAAATTAACCAATACATTATAAAAGACAAATTTATTAAATTATTTTTGTTTTTGTTTGAGGGGTTATTATTAATTAAAGTTGTATTAAAAATGGGTTGACTGTTTAAATTATAGTGAAAATTTTGTTTTTTTCTTGAGTATGAATAACATTCATATAACTAAGTAAAAATTTCTAATTAAAATTTTATTTTTTAAAATTCTTTTCAGGTTAATTTTTGAGTCATATTCTTAAAACTAAAAGAATTATGAGCAAACGAAAAACAATTGATGCATTCTTTAAGAAAAAAGATGTTAGCAATTCAGAAATTAGGACACCTGTGGCTGTAGAAACAAATGTTAATACTTCAATGCCTGATGAACACCCCTCCAAATGTCCAAAACTTCAATTTGAAGAGATAGATCGTGATCCAGGATCACGTAAACAAATATGTGAATTTCCTATCAACAAACAAGATGAAATCCGACGAGCTTATCTCATAGAAGGTCCATATCAACCTAAAAATATAGACTATCCATACAATGATGATACTTATCGTCGTAAATTTCAACCTTCATGGTTTAATTCACATAAGGATTGGTTGGAATACTCACCTTCAATGGATGCGATATATTGTCTACCTTGCTACCTTTTTAGTAAGAAACCAATAGGTCGTCCCGGATCAGATGCATTCATTTCAACAGGTTTTAATAATTGGAAAAAGGTGAAAGATGGAATGAATTGTCCTTTAATTCGTCATGTAGGAAAAGAACCAAACTCCCCACATAAAATTGCTGTGAAATGTTGCGAGGATTTAAAGAATTATTCACGACATATTGACAAGCTAATTGAGAAACAAACGTCAAAAGAATTAGAGAATAATCGGTTGCGGCTCAAAACCTCAATAGAGTGTGCTCGATGGCTAGCATTCCAAGCTTGTGCTTTTAGAGGTCATGATGAAAGCCTTGATTCAAAAAATAGAGGTAATTTTATTGAATTGATAAAATTCACATCAACTTTCAATGACAAAGTAGCTAGTATTGTCTTGGAAAATGCTCCAGGAAATGCCAAATATACATCACCCACAATTCAAAAGGAGATTTTGCATATTCTTGCTAGTAATGTGCGAAATGCTATTCGTGAAGAAATTGGAGATGCAAAATTTTGCATTCTTGTTGATGAAGCCCGGGATGAGTCGAAGAGAGAGCAAATGGCCATCATTTTGAGGTTTGTTGATAAAGAAGGTTTCATTAAAGAGCGTTTCTTTCATGTTGTGCATGTTAGAGACACTACTGCATTGACTTTAAAGAATGAGATATGTGCTGTCCTTTCTCATTACAACCTCCACATTGAAAATATTCGAGGTCAAGGATATGATGGGGCTAGTAACATGCGTGGTGAATGGAATGGATTACAAGCTCTTTTTCTTAGAGATTGCCCATATGCTTATTATGTACATTGTATGGCTCATAGGTTGCAATTAGCTCTAGTTACAACATCTAGAGAAGTAAAAGATGTTCATCAATTCTTTGATCATTTGGTTAATATTATCAATATTGTTGTTGGTTCTAGTAAGCGTAATGATGAATTGCAACATGCTCAAGCAGAACAAGTTGAGAATATGATTGCTTCTAATGAAATTGAGACTGGAAGAGGTGCAAATCAGATTGGTACTTTGCAACGAGCTGGAGATACTAGGTGGGGATCTCATTTTCAATCTATTTGTAGTTTGATTAAAATGTTTGATGCTACTTGCAAAGTTATCAACACTATCTCTGAGGAAGGGGCTAACTATAAACAACGCGGTGATGCCGAGGGAGCTTATCAGGTATTAACATCATTTGAATTTATTTTAATCTTGCATTTGATGAAAGAGATAATGGGAATTACTAATGTTCTTTGTCAAGCTTTGCAACAACATTCTCAAGACCTTTTAAATGCCATGCATTTAGTTTCAACTACAAAATCACTTATTCAAAAGTTGAGAGATGATGGATGGGAGCCTTTACTTGCTAGTGTTATATCATTTTGTGAGCAACATGAAATTGATATTCCTGATATGAATGCTCGTTACACTAAAGGTCGAGGTAGATATCGTCGTCAAGATGACGATTTAACAATGGAACATCATTTTAGAATTGGCATATTTACAGTTGCAATAGACTTTCAATTGCAAGAATTGAAAAGTAGATTTTGTGAGTTAACAACGGAACTTGTCATTCTTAGTTCAGCTTTAAATCCCAAGGATGCTTTTAGATTATTCAAAATTGTTCATATATGCAATTTGGTTAAGAAATATTATCCTCAAGATTTCACTGAACATGAACAAGAACTTTTGGAGTCTCAATTGCAACATTATGAGCTTGATGTGATAAAACATCCAAATTTTCAGAATATGAGTACAATTTCCGAGCTATGTAGGGGATTAAAAATTTCAGGAAAGTCTAAAATCTATTTTTTGATTGATAGACTTATTCGTCTTGTGTTGACCCTTCCAGTTTCTACAGCAACTACAGAACGAGCTTTCTCAGCTATGAAGTTGTTAAAAACAAGACTTCGCAATAGAATGGAGGATGAGCTTTTGGCAGATAATATGATAATTTATATAGAGAAGGAAATTGCAGGGAATTTCACTATAGAGATGATAATGGATGAATTTTATTCCATGAAAAATCGTCGTCAGGCATGATTTGATCCGGTTGATGACCCGACCTGACCCGAATAATGGGAGATTTACTGATGCTTAGTCCATGGAGCAGAGGCTTGGGCCGACAAAAAATTTTTGGCCTGTTTTGTAGCCCATTGTGAATCCTGTGCGCAGGATATAAAAGCCGTTTTTTTTGGTGATTAGGGTTTTGTCTTGTTGTTGTTTTTGAGAAAGAAAAATACTGTTGCCGCACATTGTAATTTTCTTTGATAATAGTGAAATCCCTGCAACTCTGTGGACGTAGGCAAATTGCCGAACCACGTAAATACTGTCTTGTGCGTGTGATTGTTTTTCTTTTGGCGTTTTGTTTTCTCTATTTTTTTTGTTTCTCATAGGTTTGGAATTTCGGTTGAATTCCCAACATGTTCAAGTATATAATGATATATGAAAGTTGATAATTTTGTATCCAATAGACTTAAGAATTATATTTAGTATATCTCTGTTACAACCCGACCCCCCCAAGTATTTATTCCTGGCTATGCCCCTGTATATATATATATATATATATATATATATATAAATGAGATTTATTTTTAGGGGTAACTTAGTAATTCTGATATTGGGGTTAGCAATATTTGCACCCTAGTTGCAATATGTAAACCCTAACCACCTTAAGGATTTTGCTTTTTACGCCTAAAGATTTCTAAGAGGATCTACCAACTCGTCTTTTCTCCTTTCTAAGAAGCCAACCCGTATTTGTCCAGTTAAGCAAAATTTCACCACTAAAAGCACATCACTTTTATTCCATGATTCTTATTGAGAGCAACACAACTAGATGCTTGTTGGCCATTATGGGCATTATTGACTTGTCATAGAAGGCTCCATATTGATAGATAAAAGACGAATCCAATACCAATTATTTGAAGATTTCTAAGGACTTAGTCTTTTCACGTGTAAAGCATCTTTGCTTTGTTGTCTCTGTGGTGTTGGATGGCATTGAGATTTGAGGTCCAAGGATCTAAGTGACAAACTTGTTTGGAGTAAATTTGTTATTTGGTTGCTAAAGGGTTTACATTGGATTGGTCTTGGGAAACTGCAAGGATTTTGAATAGGCATTGGATTGAAGTAAGTAACCTTTCTCCTAATTGGTTTTATTTTGCTTATACTACTTTATTTTAGCTACTAATTATTGTCTTACAATTGTTACAATTTTATTTTAATTGTTTTAGCTACATTGATTTAAAGTAAAGAATAAAGAATTGTCATAAATATATTTGATTACTGAATATATAATTATATATATATGTATTTGAATGAGATATGTTCTTGTTTGAACTATGATTTGATATATATGATTTTGAACAATCTGACTATGTTTTAACTCTAATACCCAGCCAATGAGGGTTATTTATTGGTATTGAAACTAGTTCTATCTAGGGCATCACGAGCCTATTGTGTTTCTGGACTCAGCTAATGGTGGATATACATTAGCACGGAACTAGTTTCATCTGAATTTAATGCCTAATCACGGGGATATAGCATGACCATAATTATAAAGATTGTTAAGAATATGAATTATGTTTGAGTATTTGAACTGTTTTGAGTCCTTGAAATTGCTTATGTGTTTTTGGAACCTATTGTAAATTACAGCTGTAGAGGTGATAGGCCCAGGAATACATATCTATGTATATATTGGGCCAGGGGCCCAATTCGAGGACATTAAGTAGTCTGAAGATGGGTAAACACCTTCCTAAGAATCTGTGTTGGTAAGTAAAGAGGTGAGGTCTGATCATGACCATCCAAGAAGGCGGTCCGAGGAGGAATGCTTCCTCGGCTGAGCAAAGCCGAGGTTAGAAGGTGCGGTCTGACACCAAGAGCAACGTTCCAGATGATTCCACTAATAAGGATAAGTATCCAGAAGGAACGGGACAGAGGGAGGCCATGAAATATCTAAAGGGAAAGCTGCTACCACCGCATTAAATGTTCTGCAGCTAACTCTCTGGCCGCATTAATGAAGAAGTAATACCTGAACAATATCTTTTAGCCTTACAGCTACTCTCCAAAGACTTCAAGAAGATGTTGATGGGATAGGGATTAACACTAGCAATCTAGTCTACACGTGGAGGGTAGAGATGAAGGAAGAGGATAGTATAAAATAGAAAGGAGATCGTGAAGAAAGGGATCAAGAAATTGAGAGAAAAATACTGTAGCAATTAAGAGTGGAACTTGTAATCAAACTTGAGATTCAATATATAAGAACTGATCTTCTCAGACTGTGTTGAGAACAATTTTCTTTAGATTAAACCCGTCTATCTTCATTTTTTTGTCATCTGGATCCACTTTACTTGTTGTCTGACTCATTAAAGCCTAGTTTTCCAACCCACTCTCTACAAATTCATTGTATTGGGCTCTTTGGGCCTAAGTTCATACATCCTTTGGGCTTGGGAGCCAAATTGTGACCTTATAATTGGCGTCATCTATGGGAAAATTCAAGTGCGGTAGTGATTTTTACGTCCAACTATGGTAGGTTCAGGTCCGAATTTGGAGGAATCTATTGGGTCCCAACGTCAAGATCATTTCGCTAATCTTGATCGCAGAAGGAACCGGAAGGTTAGTGTGCATACCACTCATACCAGTAGGAGCCAGTCTTGAAGCGAGAGTCACCTTTCTCATGAGAAAAATACCAAAGCCATGCAATTGAAGATTGATCACTTGAAGAGGAAGTTGCGCCACGAACGGCGAAGGCGAACCCCTCCAATTCTAACCTCTCTTCTAACAATGAAGAGGATGGTAGTTATAGACGCAGATCAAGGACTCCTCCTAGTGAGTCTTTCTAGTATGATGAGGACTACTACCATGAGCACAAAAACAGGAATTCATCTTCCAAAGGCTTGAGAAATGATGCGATGAGTAGAGCACTCAACCAAATTTTCAGATCACCTTTCACGTGCAAAATTGAGGGAGGGAGACTTCCTCGGTGGTTCACCCAGCCCACATTCACCATGTACAATGGTCGAATAAACCCTATGGAACTCGTAAGCCACTTCAACCAGAGAATGGCTATGCACTCCAAGAATGAGGCCTTGATGTGCAAGGTGTTCCCCTCCAGTTTAGAGTCTGTGGCGATGAGGTGGTTTGATGGCCTAGGTGCAAGAACTCACCCGGGCGTTTAGATCTCGTTTTATTACGTGCAGTAGGGTTCCTCGGCCCTTAGATTCCTTATTATCCATGTCCATGCGAGAATGGGAGACCCTAAAAACGTACTTTGACAGATACTAGGAGATGTTCAATGAGATCGATTGGGACTTTGATGACGTGGCTATAAGGACATTTAAAGTCAGCCTGCCTGCCGAGCACGATTTGAGAAAGTCCTTGACCAAGAAGTTGGTAAGAAGTGTGCGTTGGCTTATGAATCCTATTGATGAATACAAGCGGGTCGAGTATGACTAGCAGCAAGGGAAGGGAAAGGCTAAGGTTATCCTTCAGGACATGAGGGATTTCAGGTCGGACAGATACAATAATAATAGGCCTCAAAGGGATTTTGCCAGGTAATCTGGGTCTACGGCTCCTCAGGTGGTCAACACGATGTTCCGAAAGCCAATACATCAAGTCTTGGAGAAGATAAAAAATAAGTCATACTTCAAATGGCCAAAAAAGATGGGAAGATACCCCATGAGGCGCAACCAAAGTCTTCATTGCCAGTATCATCAAGAACAAGGGCATACCACCGAGGACTGTAGAACTTTATGGAATCACCTAGAACAACTGGTTAGAGATGGAAGGTTACAACAGTTTTTGTATCAGCCCAATGGTCAGGGAGACCATGTAGGGTCGAGGGCTCAGGGGAATGTTTCTTCAAGGCCCCCTTTGGACACAATTAATGTCATCTTTGCTACTCTTGGGAGAACTAGCTCTCACCCCTCCAGGGTGTTATCTGTAGCTCGGCTATCCGCCAAGAACTCTAAATCTGAGTCGAAGAGGGCTAGAGTGGAGATCCAACCGACGTTGAATTTTTTGGACGAGGACAAGATTAGAACCATACAGCCACATGATGATGCTTTAGTAGTCACCCTCAAGATAGGAGGGTATGATGTGAAGAGGGTGTTAGTAGATCAAGGCAGTGGTGCAAAGATTATGTACCCTAACTTGTACAAAGGGCTGAACTTAAAGCCCGAGGATTTGACAGCCTATGATTCACCTTTGGTAAGCTTTGATGGGAAAGTTGTCATCCCAAGGGGTCAGATTAGATTGCCCATGCAAGCAAGTTCAGAGATAATGGAAATGGACTTCATTGTGATGGATGCTTATTCTCCCTACACAGCGATTATGGCTAGACCTTGGCTTCATGCCCTAAAGGCCATTTCTTTAACTCTGCATTTGAAGGTGAAATATCCATCAGGGGACCAGATTGAAGAGCTTGTGGGGAGTCAATCCATGGCTATGTAGTGCCTAGTGGCTATAATCATGCATCAGCCTAAGACTGAGTTTTCGGACTCTACTGAGGGGGGCTCATAGCAATCAAGGATTCCAGTCCTATCTATGGATGCGATGTCGGAAGAGGCAAAGTGTGAGAGGTTGGAGGAAATTGCTATAGATAGTGATCTAGATAAGTTTTTTTAGGTCAGAGCTCAGTTGCCTCCTCGAGAGAAGGAAGAACTATTAGCGTTTCTGAGGAGGAATATTGATGTGTTCGCATGGAATTCTTACAAAGCTTCAGGGGTGAATCCAAACTTCATTTGTCATCATCTGAATGTCAACCCAACTGTCCTCCCAATAAAGCAACCACCTCGGCGCTTATCTAAGAAGCATTTTGATGCTGTCAAGGAGGAAGTGAACAAGCTTAAGCAGGCTAGGGCTATTAAGGAAGTTTTCTACCCTGAGTGGTTGGCCAATACAGTGGTAGTGAAGAAGAAGAATGGGAAGTGGTGGGTTTGTGTGGACTTTATAGATCTGAATAAAGCTTGCCCCAAAGACCCTTTTCCCATGCGTCGAATAGACCAGTTGGTGGATGCCACTGTAGGCCATTCTCAGATGAGCTTCCTAGACACCTTTCAAGGGTACCATTAGATACCTTTAGCTTTGGATGATCAGAAGAAGACAACTTTTGTCACTCCTTCTAGGAATTACCACTACAAGATGATACCCTTTGGTCTAAAGAATGCAGAATCTACTTATCAGAGGATGATGACCAGGATGTTTGAGCCGCAACTAGGAAAAAACATTAAGATTTGTATAGATGACATGGTGGTTAAGAGTAAGCTGGAATCTGAGCATATTAACAATCTCGGGGATATCTTTGGGATCTTGAGGAGACACAAGCTACGACTTAATGCTTCTAAGTGCTCTTTTGGTGTCAAATCAGGAAAATTCTTGGGCACATGGTTACCCATTGCGGAATTGAAATCAACCCTGACCAAATTAAAGCAATTAACAACTTACAGCCACCTCAAAATCCCAAAGAGGTCTAGAAGTTGACAGGGATGACTGCTACTCTAAACCGAATCATTTCTCGGTCAGCAGACAGGTGTAGACCTTTCTTCCAGTTGTTGAATAAGTGGAAGGGATTTGAATGGATCGAGGAGTGTATCCTAGCCTTCCAACAGTTGAAGGAATACCTATCTCGGCCTCACATTATGTCCAGGCCTGAGGTGGATGAGGTTTTATTTGCTTACATCGTAGTGGCTTCCCATGCGGTGAGCTTGGTGTTGGTACGGGTTGATGGTGGTGTACAGAGGCCAGTTTACTATCTGAGCAAATCACAGCATGAGGCTGAGGTACGTTACCTACCACTAGAGAAGGTCATTTTGGCAGCGGTGCATGCTATGTGTAAGCTACCCCATTACTTTCAATCACACACAGTTGTTGTCCTAACCCAACTTCCACTTAGATCCCTACTTCGGAGTGCTGATTACACAGGGAGGATTGCCAAGTGGGGTACGATCCTGGGGGGCTTTTGATATTAAGTACATGCCTCGCACCTCTGTCAAAGGCTAGGTCCTTGCTGATCTGGTGGCCGAGTTTGCTGAAACCCCATTTGAAGAGAAAGTTGAGAAACAAAACATGGATGAAAAATCAGTTAGCATGGTCTCACTGCAAGAGCCTTTACCCTAGAGAGTACACGTTGATGGGGCAGCGAATCAAAGAGGATCTGGAGTAGGGCTAGTTATAATTTCTCCTGAGAAGATCATTATTGAAAAATCATTAAGGTTGGGCTTCTCGGCCACCAATAATGAGGCCGAGTATGAGGCTCTATTGGTAGGGATAGCTATGGTTCAGAGAATGGGAGGAAAGATAGTGGAGATGTTTTCAGATTAGAGGTTGATTGTAGGCCAGGTAGGGGAGAATTGGAAGCCAAAGATCTCAGAATGCAGGAATATTTGAACCAGGTTAGACATTTACAATCAGGATTTGAGTCTTTTAATTTATCACAAATCCCTAGAAGTAGAAATACGCATGCTGACTCTCTTGCCATGCTCACAACCTTCTCGGCACAAAATTTACCTCGGGTGATCCTTGTGGAAGACTTGTGTAAACCTAATGAAATAGGGAGAAACGTGGTTCATGTTCATCATATTAGGGTGGGTCCTAGCTGGATGGACTCTGTTGTGCTGTTCCTTAAGGAAGACATCTTGTCCGAGAGTAAATCTAAGGTCGACAAGGTATAGAGAAAGGCTCCTCGGTTTTGGCTATCCGAGGACCAAAAGTTGTACAAGAGATCTTTTTCTGGACCATATTTGCTATGCATACACCCTGAAACAGTTGAACTACTCCTAGAAGAGTTACATGAAGGGATTTGTGGAAGCCACATAGGAGGCAGATCTTTGTCTCACAGGGCCCTCACTCAGAAATATTGGTGGCCAAATATGCAGAGGGAAGCACAAGAGTATGTGAAGAAATGCGACCAATGCAAAAGATTTGCCCCAAACATTTACCAACCAGGAGGTGTCCTTAATCCTTTGTCCAGCCCTTAGCCTTTTGCTCAATGGAGTTTGGATATTGTTGGGCCCTTCCCTAAGGCAGCAGGGAATAAGAGATGGTTGCTGATCGACACGGATTACTTCACCAAATGGGTTGAAACTGAACCACTAGCAAATATCAGGGATATGGATGCCAAGAGATTTATCTGGAAAAATATTGTCACTCGGTTTGGAATCCCTCATACACTCATCTCGGACAATGGCCTTCAGTTTGATAGCAAAGCCCTCAGGAGGTATTATTGTGACATGGGCATAACAAATAGATATTCCACCCCGGCATATCCACAGGGGAATGGACAGGCCGAGGCTGTTAATAAGGTCATAGTGAGTGGGCTCAAAAAGAGACTGGATAACGCAAAGGAAAAATGGGTGGAAGAATTGCCATACGTCCTTTGGACATATCGAACTACACCTCATAGGTCCACTAGGGAAACGCCATTTTCAATGACTTATGGGGCTAAGGCTGTGATTCCTCTGAAGACGGTATTTCCAACCCTGAAAACAAGCTCTTTTACTCCGAGCAGTAATGATGGGCTATTGAAGAAGAGTTTAGATTTAATTAAAGAGTGAAGAGAAAATGCTATGGTTCAGCTAGCGTACTATCAACACAAGCTCAAGCAGGGGTATGACTCAAATGTAAGGTCAAGGCCACTAGCACCTAGAGACCTGGTATTAAGAAAGGTTTTAGGTACTGCCAAGAACCTCACCTAGGGAAAGCTAGGGCCTAATTGGGAAGGGTCATATCGCATCACATCAATGGCTGGAATAGGTGCATATAATCTTGAGGATCTAAATGAGAATGTTGTACCACGCCCCTGGAATGTAAACAACCTGAGAATGTATTATTATTAATGAAAGTTTTCTTTACCATATTTTGGATTGTTACATTATGCATCATGCTTCCAATTATTTTCCTAAGTATCAAATAGAACCTTGGTCATGCCTGGCTCCTCAGACCACATACCTTAGGTAAATTGATATTTTAAATTATCTTAGTATTAAACAGGACCTTAGCTATGCATGGCTCCTCAAACCACATGCTTTGGGTAAATTAATACTTCCTGACATCTATCTAAGTGTTAAAAAGAATCTTAGTTATGCCTGGCTCCTCAGACCACATGCTTTGGGTAAATTAATACTTACTGACATCTATCTAAGTGTTAAACAGAACCTTAGTTATGCCAAGCTCCTCAGACCACATGCTTTGGGTAAATTAATACTTCCAATTATTTTTCTAAGTATCAAACAGAACATTGGTCATGCCTAGCTCCTCGGACCACATACCTTGGGTAAATTGATACTTTAAACTATTTTTCTAAGTGTTAAATAGAATCTTAGCTATGCCTGGCTCGTCGGACCACATGCTTTGGGTAAATTAATACTTCCTGACATCTATCTAAATGCTAAACAGAACCTTAGCTATGCTTAGTTCCTCGGACCACATGCTTTGGGTAAATGAATACTTCCTAACATCTATCTAAGTGTTAAACAGAACCTTAGCTATACCTGGCTCCTTGGACCACATGCTTTGAGTAAATTAATACTTCCTGACATCTATCTAAGTGTTAAATAGAATCTTAGCTATGCCTGGCTCCTTGGACCACATGCTTTGGGTAAATTAATACTTACTGACATCTATCTAAGTGTTAAATAGAACCTTAGTTATGCTTGGTTCCTCGGACCACATGTTTTGGGTAAATTAATACTTCCAATTATTTTTCTAAGTATCAAACAGAACCTTGGTCATGCCTGGCTCCTCGAACCACATACTTTAGGTAAATTGATACTTTAAACTATTTTTCTAAGTGTTAAACAGAACCTTAGCTATGCCTGGCTCCTTGGACCACATGCTTTGAGTAAATTAATACTTCCTAACATCTATCTAAGTGTTAAACAGAACCTTAGCTATGCCTGGATCCTTGGACCACATACCTTAGGTAAATTGATATCTTTTAATCATTTTTCTAAGTGTTAAACAGAACCTCAGTTATGTTTGGTTCCTCGAACCATCTACTTTGGGTAAATTAATACTTCATGATATTTTTCTAAGTATCAAACAGAACCTGCATTATATCTGGCTCCTCAAACAACCTGTCTTGAGTAAATTAATGCTTTCTATTGATTATTTAACTGTCTGATAGGATCAGCCATGCTGAATGATATAGATTTTCATTGAAGTGACATGATCAATTGCATGCTCGTGAGCATCACTTAAAGCATTTGAAGGTATATCCATGATCTATTTAAGAGCTGATTATTGTATCCAGCTCTTTCAACTTAGTAATGGGAGGAAAGTTAGATGGAGTCTGACATGAATGGGTGCTTTACCATTTATATACATGAATAGAGTTGTATCTCATTTCCAAGTTAGTTGAGTGTTAGATAAGACAGAAACTATGTTAAGATCAATACAAACATCACAGATACGAAAGAAAAACTTATAATTATCATTGATTTGAGCCTGAGGAAGAGGAAAAGTTGATTACAAAGGATTAAACTAAATTACAAGTTTTGGGAACAAAAAAAAAAAAAAAAAAAAAAAAACAGCAACAACAACAACAAAAGACAATTCAGGGTTTCATCTTTATTACAAGTTTGTCTTTTGGAGTCTTGGTGGGCTGGGTGGTTGCTACTGCCGAGGATGCCGAACCCTTACCCGTGGGATCTTCTTTGGCAGGAATGGGGAGAGTTGCCAAAACCAACTCTATGTTTTGAGAACCCACCCCTTCCTTGGAAGAATCCTAGGGCACGTTCGAGGGCTTGGTCATCTCGGGAGCGACCTCCTTGGAGACTTCTTTCTCCTTATCAGCTGGGTCGGCTTGCTCTGCCACTTCTTGAGGACTGTTGGAATGAAGAGGGTCCTTGGACGAAGCCTCTTCAATAGGGCTTGTAATGTTGGGGGCTGCATCATCTAGGGAGGCCGAGGAACCTAGCGCCCGGATTGCGGGGGGATAGTACACTTTCTCCGCTCTCCTAAGTGTTGAGAAGGCCTCAACCCCTGCCAGGTAAAGAGCCTCATTCCACACTTGGAGGCAATATGCTCTACATACCTCAGAGACCTCGACCCTGAGGGCTTCCCCGGTCTTAACTACCCCCACGTCGTAGCCGTCTTGTTCGGTCTGATCCTTGGCTTTCTTCGCATCCTCCAGTTTCTTTTTCAGCAACTTAATTTGCTCCCTGGCAGCAGCGAGCTCATCCTCGGTCAGGCAGAGTTGCTTACGTTGAGTCTCAGCCTGCCTCTCCGCCCCATCCAGTGCTACCTTGGCGCTTTTCCTACCCCTTTCTGCCTCGATGAGCTTGGCATCCGACTCCTTTAACCTCTTCTCGGCCACCTTGAAGGCCTTAACAGCAGCAACTCTCCTAGCCTCCTCATCCTTCATTTGTCAGTGGGAAATGTCCACCAATTCCTCGACTCTGAAAATGGCTTGAACAGCCTGCAAAGGAAACTTGGCAGTGAGTATATATAAATAAAATAAAATAAAATTTAACTTAGCTTGAAAGGCTTACCATGGTGAGGTTTCTTTTTAGACTTAGAAACACCTCGTGTTTCTTCATGGTCCTCAGATCGACCATGTCCTCGGGTAGTAGCAGAGCTTGCTCTATAGCATCTGCTACATACCCGGCCTTTCCCTTTTGAAAGTCCCTGATTGATGAGTTCGCAGGGAGAGGGGACCCATCTAGCACCATAGGGGGGTTCCAGTTTGGAACCTTGGCGCGAAGATCTCGTCCTTTGTCTCTGGGAGCCCCATCACCCAAGGACTTTGTCTGATTAGTCTTGGCCACCTTGGCCCCTTTTTGAGGCTCCATCTCCTTAGGAGACCACCTCGGCCCTCTTCCACCACCTCCTTCCCTTTTTGTTTTTGTTTCCTCTTCTTATTGGCAATCTCTTGTTGGGGGTCATGAGGAGTGGGAAGAGAGGGAAGTTTGGCTTAAGCAACCACCTTGGGCGCCTTTCCCCCAACTTGGGACTCCATTACCTCCATAAGGTTGGCCCTAGGCTTGCGTTGTATCCCCATAGCTTCTAGGACAGAAGAATCCCTTTGTATCTGGCTTACTTCGGTTGAAGGGAGGTGACTAAAATCACCAGTGGAAGCCTCTGGAGACTGAGGTTGGTTGAACACCTCAAAGTCATCCTCGGAATCAGACACTTCGACCACCTCTTCTTCCTTTTCTTCTTCTACTTCTTTTTCTTTGACGACTGGTTGTGAAGGGGTGGCCTCGTCCTCAGCTTTGTGCGAGGTGTATTCAAGGATCAGGTGAGGATCTCTTGCTCTTATTATGCACTTTGGCGCTTGGAAGCTTGATCAGAGCGGGGGTGTATTCAAGGATCAGGTGGGCTGCTCGGAGTTAACCGTCCTTATGTACAAACACCTTGGCTTGAAGTATTTTGTCTAAGCTTTGCTTGTTAACAAGACTGAAGTTAGGAATAGTGGCGTGATGATCTGCAAAACAATTAAGAAACACAATCAAAAGAAAATATATAATAAAAAGGGGAACAACACAAATCAAGAGAAATTTCAAGTATCGACACAAAAAGAAGAAAATAGGTACAGAATGTGTAAAAGTGAAGAAATGGTAACTTTAAAGGAATAAACCTAAACCTAGAGCCCCACCTGGTCGCCCCTCTCGTCGGGCAGGGGAGGCCATCGTGCCACTCCCACGAGATGATCAAGAAATCCTTGTTCATGCCCTTGTTGGAATTAGGGAGGCAGGAGATAAGTCTAACCTCGGGGTGCCTAGTTTTTAGGTAGTACCCCTGCCCTTTCAGGTGGTGAAGATTATAGACCCAATTGACATCGTGGTGGGTGAGGTTGAGGCCCATTTTCTCATTTAGGGCATCGACGCTACCTAGTATTCTAAATATGTTGGGGGCACATTGGGTGGAGCTAACCTATGAGCCCTTAGGTAATCCCTAGTTACTGTGCCCATAGGGATTCTCATCCCTCCCTCTATAAAGGTGATCATTGGGATAACCACCTCTCCCTCCTGCCTAGACTCATGCCATTCTCCCTCCTTACAATACCTGATAGAGACTCTTGGAGGGATCCTATACTGAGCTTTGAAGCTCTCTATACCCTCCCCGGAGTCTACCAAATAGGCAAACCTACTCATTCGTAAGAGAGATTTGGAGATACTAAAAAGATAAAGAGAAGGAAGAAGAGTCGAGGAGAAAAAGACAGAGAAAAGAAAAGTAGATGGAAAAATAAATGAAAAGATTTATGAAGACTTACATGAAGAAAAAAACTCTCTTCGGACTGGCTCTTGGAAGGTGTGAGGGCACGAGTAAATTGGGTAAGTTTGCAGGTTCAGTGTATGAGCACTAAAGTGAGAAGAATGATTGAATCGAGTAGTATTTATATCAAAAAGATAGTTACAAGCGGGAAAATTCACGCTCAGGTTCTAGCAAATTCCTCAGCCGTTGGATCCGCATCGCACCATAGATCGTGGGGGACATAGAGCCGTAAAAATTTAATGAAGGTGCGTCCGTATGCTGAAGCATCAGGAGCATGTCTTGGGCAGTTAAAAAGGCATCTGCACAATTAGAGATGATGTATAATGAGCACAGAGTAACTATAATGACATCGAAATCCTCCTTTCTTCCCAAGGAGCCAGAAAGAAGAATCTCGAGGGGCTATTGTAGGGGTGATAGGCCCAGGAATACATATCTATGTATTTATTGGGCTAGAGGCCCAATCCGAGGACATTAAGTAGTCCAAGGATGGGTAAACACCTTCCTAAGAATCCGTGTTGGTAACTAAAGAGGTGAGGTCTGATTATGACCATCCAAGAAGGCGGTCTGAGGAGGAATGCTTCCTTGGCTGAGCAAAGCCGAGGTCAGAAGGTGCAGTCAGACACCAAAAGCAACGTTCCAGAAGATTCCACTAATGAGGATAAGTATCCAAAAGGAACGGGACAGAGGAAGGCCATGAAATATCTAAAGGGAAAGCTGCTACCACCACATTAAATGCTCTGCAGCTAACTCTCTAGCCGCATTAATGAAGAAGTGATACCTGAACAGTATCTTTTAGCCTTACAGCTACTCTCCAAAGACTTCAAGAAGGTGCTGATGTGACAAAGATCAACACTAGCAATCTAGTCTACATGTGGAGGGTAAAGATGAAGGAGGAGGATAGTATAAAATAGAAAGGAGTTCCTGAAGAAAGGGATCGAGAAATTGAGAGAAAAATATTGTAGCAATTAAGAGTGGAACTTGTAATCAAACTTGAGATTCAATATATAAGAACTGATCTCCTCAGACTGTGCCGATGATGATTTTCTTTAGATTAAACCCGTCTATCTTCATTTTCTTATCATCTGGATTCACTTTACTTGTTGTCTACTCATTAAAGCCCAGTTTTTCAACCCACTCTCTACAAATTCATTGTATTGGACTCTTTGAGCCTAAGTTCATACATCTTTTGGGTTTGGGAGCCAAATTGTGACCTTACAACAACTTTTGATATATGAAAAACTAATTATTTTCTAATCCATCTATGATATATTTGTAAGATTAAAATATTCGATCTATGTACAACTTATTATTTTATAGATATTTTGCTTGATAGAACTTATTATGACTTTGGTTACTTATTGAGTTGTCAACTCACCCCCCTTTTTCCCCTCCAATTTCAGATTGTGAAGAATAGCAAGTATTAGGAGTTTTGCCGTTGTGTTGTGAGCATGATAGAAGCTTAGTGATTTTGAGATTAGATGGTCTTGTAATAGACTTATATTTATTGGCCAATTGGCATTATGTACATGAGGTTTGGATTTCGTCCCTTACAATAATTGGAGATCTATTCATAAAGAAATTGTTGAGGTATTTTGGATTTATTTGATGTAATTTTGAGGATAAATTTTAGTTGCTAAGAAGGTCTTGCACACTTGTAAGGTAATTACATTATAAGCGTGTGGCCGTCGTCACGTGTTTATTTTTATAGTTGGATTCGGGGTGTGACACCCCTACTGTAGTTTGATTTGCGATTTTTCATAATATCAATGAAAGAAACACTCCAATCAAAATATATGACGTGGTTAATTAAGAACAGTTGCACTCAAGGCAGGTTTTGTTTCCATGTTTAATCTGTCAATATAACCAAATTGCGTCAGAAAATAAATAAAAATGAAGATTTGGTTATATCATATATGCTACGAATTCCTTGATGGGCTTCCTTATATATGTTACCCACCGACAATGAAGTAATTGAAATAGTTTTGAATTTTTATAAAATTTAATGACTGAAGAGCTATTAGATGTACCCTTTCAATTCTTTTCTTCATACTCAGTTAAAGTTAACAACCTAGCAACAAAGAAAATACCATCATACCCATTTGAAAGATGTTCTGAACTTTTCCACACACAGCATTTACATCAAAGGAACTAATAATTTTAGTTTTTAGCACCTCAAAAATATATTTTATTTATTTTACCATCTTAACTTTGTTAAACACCCAACATCAATAGCTTTATTTTAACAACAATACATTAAAATAAAATAAACAATATAATAAAATAATATATCCAACACAATAACGTGGAGGAGAGAAAAGATAAAGTATGACAAAAAATTGGTAACAAGAAGCTACTTACTGTATCATGTATGCAAACTTTTTAAAATATAACACCATTGATGTTGGTTGGTTTTACCTCTTTTAGTGCGAATGCTTTAAAGGAGGTAGGAATATTTATCCCAAAAAAAAAAAGAACCTGATGGAGACTCTTTTTTTCCCTGAATGCCTTCCAAAGAAACTACAATCCTGTTTGGTTCCAAAATGTGGATTTTTTCTTTCTTTTTTTTTTCATACTCTTTTCCGTATTCAAATCTTAAAATTGAATATAAGAAAATGGATCCATTTTCATATTTGACGCTGTTTGGTAAGTTTTTTTGAATACACAATTTGAGTATAAAATACATCATAAATAGTTTTGACATTTTTTTCTCTTTTTTTTTTTTTTTTTTTTTTTTTTTTTTTTTTTTAAGTTACTTTTTTCACTTACACACACATCACTTAGGTGGGACCCTTTGTGTTTTCACAATATTTGCCAAATTGCCACTATATTCGTTTTCTATGAAAATGAAAATGATGAAAAAGTATTTTCATTTTTTGTATTCAAATCCAGCTTTTAGGGCATTGAAAATGAAAACTGAGCATGAATTCTTAAACCAAGCAAGTATTTTTTTTTTTTTTTTTTGTGTGTGTGTGTGTGTGTGTGGTGGGTTCCACTAAAAATTAAAAATAAAAACAAAAAACACTACTTTTTTCAGCTAACCAAACAAGCTCTACATGTGCCATTCCCAAAGAATATAACAACTACTGCAGTTTGATTAGAGATTTGCATAATGTCAATTAAAACAAATTGTTTTTATTAATAAAAAAAGTGAGATTCAAAACTTTAAACTTTAGTAATCAACAAAGTTTTTCTCCAAATTAGTTTGGAGAGAAACTTTTCAAACTTCTCACATATAGACATGGCAAAACGTGCGGGTTGCGTTGGGTTACGGGTCATTTTAATCGGATTAAAAATGGGTTCGGGTCAATCGGGTTGCGGGTTGGGTTGACCCGTATTTTTCACATGATTTTTTTTTAATAGAGAAAACAACTTGTATTTGTAATTTAGAAAGTCGTCGTGCAACAAATTACTTGATGTAAAATGCATTACTTTGAATTTATCACTTATATCAAGAATGAATTTAGTTAAACTTATTAATAGTTATTCAATAATTTTAAAATTATACAAATCCCAACATTGCTAACTAAAACAAAATAACACAAACATAAGTAAAACAAATACACAAGTTTTATTTCTACATAATATCAACATCCCAAAATATAAAACAAAACTACAAATGATTTATTGGATAACTCATTTGACAATGAGTAAAAACATATAAGAAATTTACAATCTTGGAAATTAATTTTATAATCTATTATCAATTGTGCTTGGCACTCTATTTCAATTTGAGAATATACATTAAAGTTTGATTGTTTACTTATTTATACATGGTCTCTTTTATGAATATCATATCATTGTTAAGCAACACATACTCTAGGAAACATCATAATTTATTTTAAAAAGCCGTTTATTTTGAACATAAATTGTTAAAAAATAGGTTTAAGCATTCATAATTTATGCTAATTTGATACTTCGGCTTTACTATTTTTACACTTATGAATGTTTCTCACACATGTCTACAATTTTAAATCTATGTTTTTTACTCTACTATAACCATATTATCTTGGCATGTACTTTACTATTTAATATCTAAAAATCTTTACTCATTACAGAATGCTCAACCATTCATTTTTCAATCCATTTGCATGCAGTTATGTAAATGTCTCAATTGTTTCCTTAAAGCTCACAACAAACAATTAAACCTATATTGTCTTAATTTTATTTATTTTTACCCAAAAAAAATAGTTTTAAAAAATGGTTCGGGTCGGGTTGACCCGCAAAAAACACAGGTCGGGTCACGGGTCAACTCGTTTTTATTTCAGGTCAAAAAAATCAGTTTCTGGTCGGGTATTTTTCGGGTCGGGTCGGGTCAGAAAATTCTAACCTATTTGCTATGTCTACCCATATATCTCTCTTTTGGATGTGAATTTTGAAAATCTAATAGTTGAATTTCATATTCCTTATGTTCTTAACATGTATATCAAATATCGTTCAAATCGAATGTTATTTACTATTCGATCAATAATAATCTTATTTTTTATACATAATTTTAGATCATAAAAACTTGAAATTTTAACATTTATTTGATAACATAACAATTGATCTTTTATCTTTTTGAAATTTTGCAAGCATGAAGGAAATAAGAACATGCAATCTAACAGTTAAATTTTCAAAATTAACACTTAGGGTCCGTTTGGATAGAACTTATTTTGTTGAAACTGAAAACTGAAAACTGAAAACACTGTAGCAAAATAATTTTTAAATGTGTGAATAGTACCGTGAGACCTATTTTTTATGAAAAAGTTGTTGAAAAGTGAGATTTATGGGTCCCGTGAACAGTGCACGGGACCCACTGATGTGCTGAAAAGTCATATATTGTGGCTACTGTTCATGAACAGTGCATGAACAGTAGCCGTAACAGTGTAATTTGCTCTTGAAACGCGTGCCAAAAAAAAAAGGAGTAAAACACGCAAACGTGACGCAGAAACGTGTATCCAAACGAATACTTGATATAAAAATACATGAGAAGTTTGTATAGAAACTTTGTTCTTAGTTATCCAGTGTTGCCAATATCAAACTAGTAAATATTTCATATTTTGGTAAAAATGCAAAATGACCCTTGAATTTTGGTTGTTCTCGAACAAACCTCTTGGTGTTTCAATTTAGCATTAGATTAAATTGTAAATCATACCCTCAAGTTCAGAGTAGTTTGATGTTTTCCTCTAAAATTATAAAATCTTGATCACTTTTCTTAACGTTAGATATCTTTGGGAAAAAAGCATTTTGTTCATATTGATTAATGTAGTGGCCATCAAATGTCACCTCATCTCAAAATGACATAATTTCAGTATTTTAAAAAAAAATTATTTACCTCATTATTTTATTTTTGTTGCTTTTTTTCTTGGTTTCTTCTTTGTTTTTTTGGACAAATTACAACTTACCTATTTGTGGTTTGGTAGATATTTAAGCTGTCTATTCGTGATTTAAAATTTGACACTTTACCCATCTGAAATTTAACCAAAATTTAAGTTGCCTACTTGTAATTTAAAATCCCACGATACAAGTATTCCGGTGGATTTTCGTTGATCTTATTTTATCTTGTATTTTATGTTTTTTGTGCTTTTGGAGGCGAGAGATATAAAAGTAGAGCAAAATTATATATTTACCCCTATTTTTAACAGAGATGGGATACGGAATTTTAACTAAGCTAACCTTAGGTGAATAAAGTGTCAAATTTCAAATTACAGATAGGAAACTTAAATTTAGACCAAACCACAAGTAGATAAGTTGTAATTTGTCATTTTTTTAACTTTACTTTTTCTCTCTCCTTTTCCATATTTCAAAATCAGTAAAATTGCACTAACCTCCTTTGAGGATTTTTAATTACACTCACCTCCCTTCTATAGTTTGGAATAAGACACTCACCTCCTCTAAAATGCAAACTACTTACACTGATTTTTTTTATAATTAAAAAAGCTATAAAAAATCCCAAAATAAAAAGGGCTAAAAAAATCTCAAATTTTCTACTAAAAAAAGGTGTGGATGACAATTTAAGTTGAGGGTAAAATAGAAAATTCATGATTTTTTAAAATGTTTTAAGGGAGGTGTCTTATTCCGAGCTAGATGTGAGACGAGTATATTACAAACTAAAAGGAAAAATGAATGTAATAATAGAAAACCTTAACGAGGTCCATGCAATTTTTTCTTTCAAAATCTCACTCTCTGGTACGCAGTCCCATAAATTTCTTAATCAATCATCATCTAGCATCCCCACGAGAAAAGGACAAGACAAGTATTCCATCAAAATGAAACAAGATAAATAAATTGATGAGCACACAAAATCATAGTTTTAAATTTTAATTGATGCACTTTCTACCCCCAAAAATAAAAAATAAAAAATAAATCAACGAATTCAAGACAAATATATAAATATAAATTGACATAAGGTTCTTGCAACGAAGTTAAAGGCTAAGATCTAGTTTTTCTATTTCTTGCTATATTAAAAAATCAGTAGTATTTTTTTTTTTTTTTTGAGAAACGGACCATCTGAAATGTATTATTCAAGAAACTGGTAAATTAGCAAAAACAAAGTTGACTATATCTGGGGGAACATGCTCCAACCAGATTGTAGAAGGGAAAGAAAATTTTGCTCTCCTAGCTAAAGCATCTACTACAGCATTACCTAACTTTAAGAGTATGTGAGAGCAACCAACTCTTCAAAGAGTTTAAAAGAGACAAAGTGTCAATGAGGAGATGTCCATATGCTGAGTTGAACGCATCGCCATTCTTGAGAGCATTGATGATGACTTCTGAATCGCCTTCTAGGACAGTACCATCTAGACCAAGCTCCTTGACTAAAGAGACAGCACGCCTTGCTGCCAGCAACTCCAGAACAACAATAGAGTAGGGGTTTGGGATTCTTTCAGAGAGTGAAGCCAGAACCTGACCCCGAGAGTCCTAGATAACCACCCCAATCCTAGTTTCGCCTGAGTCTGCAAAGACTGCACCATCAAAGTTAGTCTTGTAACACCTACTATCTGGAGGCTTCCATTTCTCAGCTCTGACTGGTTTCACCTTCACTGGCGCTGCATTAAACTTCCTGTACTCGAGGAGGTAATGACTGACTTCACTTGAAACTTTTGATAATGGTGGGACTGATTGATGCAGACGAATTCTGTTTCGCTGATTCCAGATGAACCAAGCCGTGACAGCAAACTGCTCCCTCGCCCGGGGTTTGGAGCTAATTACATTCCAGAAATCAACAAAATCACCTCGATTAACTTTCCTTCTGTCAATCCAGCCAAAATTTGGATTCCAAACAGCACTACTAGCTTCACAGTTCCACAGGGAGTTTAGTATGTTTCAGGGTGGGTATTGCAGATTTCACAGACCCCATTAGGGACCATTCTCCATTTCCACAAATTGTGTTTTGTTGGCAGAGAGTCTAAACATGCTCGCCAAAAAAAATGCTTAATCTTTCCTGGAACCCGTAACTTCCATAGACCTTTCCAAAGGCCTTTTGTTACACTTGGGTATGAACTCGAGGCATGATCTCGGGACTGCTCTTCGCACAAGATTTGATGGCCTGTCTTAGCAATATAGGACCTGTCCTTGCTCTTCGGCCAAATAATGATATCTTCTTGAGCCACGGAGCATATGGGAATGGCTTTTATCTTTGCGGCTTCAAAGGGTAGGAAGTTTTGATCAACAATCTGAGAGTCCCACCAACCCAACGTGGGGTCTATGAGATCAGCAACAACAGCATCTGAAGGTAAACCAGAGGCTGGGGAAATCACCTTACCCTCTCCATCACCTGGTAGCCACTGTTCTCCATATATCCGAATCTTTTTCCCATCACCCACTCGCCACTTTGCTCCCATCTTGATGACTTTCTTAGCTTTCATAATTCTCTTCCAAGCAAACAAACCTCCACTCGACTTTGCTTTAAAGATAGAAGAACTGGGAAAATATCTTGCTTTAAACACTTTGAAAAAAAAAAGAATCCTCATCATGAATTAACCACCAAACCTATTTTGCCAACATTGCATAAATAAATTTGCTTAGGTCTTTGAAACCTAGGCCCCTATCCTTTTTGGCTTTGCACAGTATTTCCCAATTTTTCCAGTACACCTTCCTACTATCTCCCGGTTACCCCCACCAAAATTTTCGGATCATGACCTCAATCTCTTTGCAAAGACCTATAGGTAGTTTAAAGCAACTCATGGCAAAAGTTGGAATGGCTTGAACCACGGCTTTGAGCAAGATTTCCTTTCCGGCTTGAGATAGAATCTTTTCCTTCCACCCTTAAAGCTTCCCCCAAACCCTTTCTTTGATGTAATTCAAACTGGCTCTTCTATTCTTCCCAACTATTGTAGGTAACCCCAAATACTTCTCATATTCTTTTATTTCTAGCACACCAAGAAGATTTTTTATTGCAATTTTATCACCATTAGAGACTGATTTACTGAAGAAGAGGTTCATCTTCTCTTTATTGATTTGTTGTCCCGATGCTTTTTCATAGACACCAAGAAGAGCTTGAATGGTTTGAACATCCCCCAATTAAGCTCTACAGAACAGCAAACTATCATTTTCAAAAAATAACTGAGATATTTTAGGTCCATTCCTACAAAGAGAATATCCTCTGATTTTATCATCCTGCACAGCTTGCTGAATAAGTTGGGTTAGCCCTTCTGAGCATAAGAGGAACAAATAGGGGGAGAGGGAGTCCCCTTGCCTAATACCCCTTGTAGGTTTAATAATGCTTGGGGGTTCTCCATTCACCAGGATTGAATAAGAAACAGTGCTAATACACTTATAAACGAGTTGAATCTAGTTTTGATCAAAACCCATTTTATCCATAAGTTTTACAACATATATCCATTCCACTCTATCATTAGCCTTACTCATACCTAACTTCATGGCAACAAAACCCTTCTTCCCAGTTTTCTTAGTTTTCATATGATGAAGAGTTTCAAAGGCCACCAGGATGTTGTTTGAGATTGCTTTATCCGATTGAAAAGCACTTTGTGAATCAGATATAACATGAGGGAGGATTTTTTTTTTTAATCTGTTGGCTAGTATCTTGGAAACCAACTTATATAAAATATTGCAAAGAAAGATGGGTTGATACTCAATGACCTTATCAGGACTCTTGACTTTGGGGATGAGAGTAATATAAGTATAATTTAAGTCAGATGGGATTTTTCCAAAATTCAAACAAGATAAAACTGCCTGAGACATATCACATCCAATATGTTGCCAATAATTTTGTTAAAAGATAGGGGACATACCGTCAGGACTTGGAGCCTTTAGAGGTGCCATTTGTTTCAAAGCCATATCAACCTCTGCCCTTGTAAACTCACCAATCAGCGTGGAATTCATTTCAGCAGTGACAACTCGTGGGACTGCTTGCAAGACTACCTCAAAGTGAGTTGGTTGGGATGAAGTGAAAAGCTGTTGATAATAAGAGACCAACAAACCCAAAACTTCTGCCTTGCCTCTACATAATACTCCATCATTATTTCTGAGACTATCAATCCTGTTCCTTTGAAGTCTTTGTGAGGCTTTACTGTGGAAGAAAGTTGTATTCTTGACACTTGACCTCATCTAGTGAGCACGAGACCTTTGATGCCACATTTGTTCCTTAAGAAGTAATAACTCTGAGATTTCCTTTTTGATTGTGTACACTAAATTATAGTCACCTCCAAGCTGTGCTGCCTCTTCTGCAAAATTTGAGAATGGATTTTTTCTCAATGAGAGTGTGAGATATATTACAAAAAGATTGTTTACTACACCTTTGAAAGTCACGCTGGCATCTCTTTATTTTTTCCCCAACCTGACCCATCGTACAGAAAATTAGAACAGCTTCCCATGTTGCTTTCACGATGTCATCGCAGCCAGCGTCAGATAACCATACTTGCTCAAAATGCCATGGCCGCTGTCTTCTTGTTGGGATTCCCAAAGGTTAAATATGGACAGGTTTGTGGTTGGACATCCCGCATTCTAGGTGAACCACTTGAAAGGCAGGAAACAAACTCACCCAGTCCTCAGTCCCAAGAGCTCTGTCCAAACATTCCCAAATAACAGTTCCATCTGGATAGTGCTTTGCCCAAGTGAATTTACTCCCTATGTAGCCAAGGTCTAGGAAACCACATTCATCAATCACGTCCCGAAAATCTTGCATCTAATTATTAGGGTGCAGGCAACCACCTAGTTTCTCATCTGACCTTGTGATTTCATTGAAGTCTCCCGCCAAGGTAAAGAATGTCGACTCTGAAGTGACCTCAATAAATTCCAGGAATCAGGCCTTCTAGCTATCTTAGAAGCTCCATAGAACCCAGTGAAACACCATACATCGTCCTTACCAAAATTAATGATTGCATCAATGTATTGTGGAGACGAGTTCTTAATTCGAAGATCAAAGTCTTACTTCCAAAAGAGAGCCAGTCCACCCCCATGTGTAATTCTCAAAACCCCAAAGAAATTCTTCAATTTTAAAGTATCACACAAAACACTTAGCCTAGCTTCATCCAGCCATGTTTCGGCTAAAAACACCGTTGCAAGATCTTCTGCCCAGACTAAATCACCAAGCTCTTGAACTGTCTGCAGGTTCCCAAACCCACAACAGTAACCGCCAATTTCTTGCTTGGTAAATCCACATGTTCTCCAAGAGTTGAAACATGTCGTTTAGTGCAAACAATCTCCTAAGATAGAGAGACAAAACTAGTATCCGGGGTACGAGCAATATGTTTCCAAGTAGCAGGCTTAGGGATGTTTTAAGTACCCAGTCTCAGGGAGTTAGTTATGTCAGCGAGGACCAAAGGAGACTTGTGTTGGGGTTATTTTGCATGCTGGGGGCACGTGGAGTTGAATTAGGGCACCCTAACTGTTACGAGAGAATATCGTCACAAATCTCCTTAACTGTGATACCCGAATTTCATCCTTCTGAATCCCGTGATCCCCAAATTTCTGCAATCCACAATCTATATCTAGAAGTTGCTAAAAAAGAGGATTTGTGATATTTGCTTAACCTGAAATAAACGGAGAGGTGGGAGGCACGCCAGCTGTAGCATCATTTGAATATGAATTATCAGGGCAATAACT
This sequence comes from Notholithocarpus densiflorus, assembly GCA_030021035.2. NCBI lineage: Eukaryota > Viridiplantae > Streptophyta > Magnoliopsida > Fagales > Fagaceae > Notholithocarpus > Notholithocarpus densiflorus. Next base: position 26,597 of record JARYZH020000400.1, read on the forward strand.
TCTTCCACCAAATCAGGAGTTTCCAAATCAGCCTTGTCACTTGTGAATGGTGTAGTAGAAGGCTCAGTCACCGGAATGACAATCGGAGGGACTTGAGTTCTTACCTTGGGCTTGTATTGGGTGGTAGGGTGTTTACCCTTTCTGTCGTCGTAAAACCCCAAAACATGCACAACATTATTTTTTGGCTTGAATGGCTCGAACTGTTTTGCTCTCACAGGCAGCGTCCCTTTGCTTTCAATCCATAGAGCACATTCCCTATCATCGTGGTAAAGACACCCGCACCAATAGCAGAGATTGGGCTACCTCTCGTACTTGAAAGATACCCACACTCTCCCCCTTTCTTCGAGATGAACCACTCTCCCTTGGTAAAGAGGTTTAGAGACATCCACTGTAACTTTAACCCTCATAAAACACCCACCTTCCTCCGTGGGCTGAGTCCTCAACCGATTGACTTCCCCAAGGCTGCCACTAATATCCTCCGTCACTTCCTTTGTCATATACCTAATTTGAATGTCATGTACTTGAACCCAGAAGGACGCTTTATCAAAACTAACATCCTGGAGAGGAATGTTGACGTCGTAGTTCTGCACTACCACCAGATGCTTATCAAAACTCCAAGGCTCACTAAGTAAAACCCTATTAACATCCTCTAGATTGTTGAAGATAAAAAACAGCATCTAGTCACCAAGATTCTTGATTCGAAAGCCATTCTGTGAACGCCATAGTGGTTTGAAAGTCCTCCCCACTGCATCCACATTCAGCACTCTTCTTGTCAAGAACTTGGCAGCAATAATGTGTTCTTAAGAGTGTTTAGCTTTCCTAAGTGTGATCCTATCACCCTCCCCATCCAACAAGAAGAGTCGAGTCCACTGTTTTGACAGATCGTCCATGCTAACAAGAATAGAAAAAAACTAGGGCCGGAGAAAAGGAGTTTGGAAAAAGAATAGAAAGAGAAGGGAAGAATAGAATAGAGGAAGAAAAAAGCGGAGAACAAGGGAGAAAATTGTATCCTGAAACCCAAAAGAAGGAACCCACTAGCCCTAGTGATAACAATGTTACCACAGGGAACAAACAAGCCTTACAGAGAAGGGACAAAAAAATTCCACAACTTAGGAGAAGTTTGGCAAAAAGCCAGAGCTCTTCCTAGCAACAGGGAAACAAAAATCAGTAGTTTGTGAAGGTAGTAATTGGCCTCTGAGAGCCCTCTCAACTAAACATTGAGTTCTTAAATGTTTATAGTTATTGAATTAGAACCAAGTCCAATTCTAGGAGGGTTTGAAAATTATTTGAATATGAGTTTCTAAATATGGTGATAAATGGAGAAGAAGCATTAGAATATGGTGAGGGAATATTTAAAATGAGGAAGAAAAAAATAATAATCATCTAAGTTTTAGTTTTGTCATTTCAGTTTTTTAAATTTTAAATTTTGTCAATTCAATCATCTGTTACCTTCTATTAAGTACCGCCGTTCACTAAACCAAAATGATGCTATTTTGGATGATTTTTTTTTTTTTAATTTCTTAATTTAATTTTACTGGAAAAACGTTAATTACAAAAAAAGAAAGAGAAAAAAGAAAAAAAGAAAAAGAAACTAAGGATGTGTTAATGGCAATTCAATAGCCTCATCTCCTAAATCTGTGCATCCAAACCACCAAGCATACGATTCCAAGGGAGCTTTCTCAACTTTCATCACAGACACCATAGGATCAACCTCATCTTGCAACAACCCCCCAACAGAAAGCACCTTGTTATGCATCAATATCGCACAACCAGGCTCCATCTGATCCTTATCCACAAAAGACAAAATCCCCAAATAGTATTCCAGTCCCACCGACGTACTCATGGGTGAGCCTCTAAGATCACCGATTTTAGATTTGTCTTCCTTAGCTTTTTCCTCTTCGGGTTTGAGTCTTTCATGGTTGCTCACAAACTCTTCCTCCATTAACAGATGGTCTTTGACATGCGTGAGCTTTAGGAGTCAAAGACAGCACTTTGTGTGTGGAGTAACGCTTGGGAGTCGAGAAGCGGCATCTTTTTTTTTTTTTTTTTTTTTTTTTTGGCTGAATGTCGAGATGCGGCATCTGGGCCTTTCTATTTGCGATGTTTGCGACCCACTCGAGCTGGTGGCGTCGCCAGCTCGAATTTCTTCTCCTTCTTGTTGGATCCATCGGATTTTCGATCACTCAGTAAGCCTTGCCGGTTAAGACCGCCCAAAGTTCCTTGACCCATTAGGATGATTTGATTATCTCAAAGACAGAGAAGCTAGATACCGTTGTTGTTGTAGGATTTTTTTTTTTTTTTTTTCCTCAAAGTAACACCTATTTTCAAATAATTTTGTTAGTTAGTATCATTTCCAAACTAATTATGAAACTAACATCTCGAGTCTAAAATACTTGAGTTCACTATAGCAACTCAAGTATGTAGAAATCGATTTTTAGTGGAACTCGAGTCTGTAGGAAACGATTTCCAGTGGAAACCGAGTATTAGAGACTTGAGTACCTGCTCTGCACAAATAAAAAAGAGAGAAACAGAGGCAAAACGACCTTCGCCTGAGGATTACACATGTTCGTGGGTTCAATTTGAGCCTGGGTCCACTGGTTCATGGGTTCACTGACTAGGTTCACCGCTGCTTTGTGTGGTTTCTTCTTTGATCTCTTTTGTTGTTTCTTTGGTTGTCGTGGATTTTTTTTTTTAGAGGGGAGAAGGGTTGTCATGGATTTTTTTTCAAAGGGAGAAGATGAAGAAGAAGAAGAGACTAAGGCTTTTTGGTTTTCTTTTGTGGAACTCGAGTGTTCAAAACTCGAGTTCCAGGTGAATTTTCATTGAAATTGAGTATGCGATACTCAATTTGCTACAATGATCTCGAGTCCCTTAGCCTCGAGATGTTAGCTTGCTAAATAGTTTAAAAACGATGCTAACTAACAAAATTATTTTTAAATTGGTGTTATTTTGAAAAAAAAAAAAATCCGTTGTTGTATGTCGTTCTTGTTCCCCTTGATTTTTTTTTTTTTTTTTTTGGTATTTAACATTTTTTGGTAAAATTAAATTAAGAAAAAAAAAAAAAAAAAAAAAACACCATCCAAAAAATAGTGTTGTTTTGATTTAGTAAACGGCAACACTTAACAAAAAGGTAATGGAGTACTGAATTGACAAAATTTGAAACTTAAAGGACTAAAATGACAAATAAATAAATAAATTATTTTATTTATTCAGCAAAAACAAATATTTTATTTTATTAGATTTAAGATTTATTTTTATTTTTATTTTGGTTTAGATTTTTTACTTACGTGGAATAATTAAATTGACTGACATGATTTCATTAGGCAAATAGCACATGTAACACACTTAAGTGGTCCTTAATGGACATATCAACATTGGACATAGACAGAAGAGTTTTTTTTTTTTTTTTTTTTTTTTTTTTTTTTTAAACAAACATTATCAAACAATTGGGGAAGTAAACTAAAATTTAAAAATTGAGGGGAAAAATCAAAATTACCCCACACTTTAAAGATATAATTTGCAATTTAGTCGTACCATTATTTACCCATAGGGTTTTGGAAATAGTATTGCCTCAACTGTTTGTATATTGGTATATAGAAATGCTGGTTGTAATATGTGCAAGTAATCTTACTTTGAAAAGTAAAAGGATGAATATAATTTTTAAATAAAAATTGAATTTTGTAGTGGCTCACTTAAGCGAAGCCTGTGTATGTGCAATTAATCGACATTCTTTAGATGTTGATTGGAGACATAAAGTGTATTTTCGACACTCTGTTTATTTTGCTCAAGCAAGGATTGAGTGGAGACAAGCACATTCTAGCAAAGTTAAGTGGACCCTAATAGGCATCCACTAGAAACAAGCGTAATAAACACCCCATTTTGTAACCCTTCATTCCTTTTGTTTCATCATGTTTCAACCAAGGGCAAAATGGTAACTTTACACATGTGAAAATTCCAAAAAATGACCTTAAGAAAGTTTACTAATTTTTTTTGAACAGAAACGATAGTAGACTTTATTTATGAAAAATCATGTTGTACAATGAGAAAGAGAAAAGAGGAGTATTCTTTTAACCAAACAATGACCTCATCTTCCTCTTTTGCGACATTAGCCAAAGTTAAGGCAGCACATTTACATTGTAAAGGTATATTGTGAAAAGTAATAAAAAAAATAAACAAAACTATCCCTAATGAGAATGATGTCTTCGAGTATCCAGTCAGCCTCAAGGAGCAAATTCTATCAGAATTTAGAAGTTCCACAAGTTTTGCAAGTTCTGCAAAACTATCCACTCTGCTCTGTGTATGTTTTTATGAGGGGCAGAAGTGACATGGCATCTAAGGTTTATTGGGGTTCTTATTTTTGTGAGGTTTTCCTTTAATTCTCATTGTCCTCCTTTTTTTCCTTTCTTCTTTTTCATGGGATACGGTTTTTTTTTTTTTTTAATTAGTAAAAAAAATAAATAAATAAATAAAAAAATAAAAAAACCTAGCCTAAGTAAAAAAAAATAAAAAAAGTCTGTTAGTATTTTTAATACTAATGCTCCACGGTTGTCTATCAACTCATGCATGATATTTTAATCTTACAACTCCATTGTTAGCAATAAGTTAAAGCTTGAGTAACAGATATGCGTTATGCACTTTATAAAATCAGTGTCAAACAGACTTTGGATCACATTTTAATCTTACAATTCCATTCCAGTATGTTTCACTTTCACATGCAGGTACCTTATTGGTTGACATATGACTTCCCCACCTGAAGTCAGGGAAAAGCTTAAACATTAGTGGGGATCAGACTGGAAGGGTCAAGCACAGAAGTGGTAAGCATATGATACAGCCATACAATGTTAGATGTGGTATATATGGTGAAGGGCTGCAACTGATTCTAGATTAGGTCAGATTCAGTTTAGGGAATTAACGAAGCTGAGGATTAGTCTATCAAACCCAGGACAACTGAAATATCAACTTGTAACCGTTTTTTAAGGTGTAATTACTATTCATTCAATTTTGTGGAATTGCATTTATGTAAGGGCCATACCTGCTTTTGTAATTTTTTGATAAGTGACAAAAAATTTAAAATTTCATCCACATGCATGGGTCCTCACCTTAGTTTTGCTTCTGCTCTGCTCTTAGGTCTCCATTCAGAACTTTCAGACGTGATTATTAGGATTCTACTTTTGAAGTTTCTAATGCTTTTCATATGCTATTTAGTTTGTTATTTTACATTTTGTAACTGCAAATTTCCAAAACTGTGTCATATTATATATTTGTTTAATCATTTTTTTTTTCAGAATTCATTATAAATTTGTTAATTGATTTTGCAGTGGTAGCTATTCTTTTGGTTTCTTGAACTCAGTGCTAGGTTGGTGTTAGAATTTTAGAACTGCACAATTATTGGAAATTCGGGGCTGTTACATGTACTGTGATAATCTCTTGAGACTATATCTCCAATTTTCATTGCTTGATTTAAGCAACCACTTCAAGGCATTTGTCATTGGGGATACATAACTATTTTCTGGATTGAAGTGAGCCTCTTTGCAGATAGTTATAGTAATTTTGGAGATCTGAAACCAAAACTAAAACTTCTCATTCTGTCTTCCATTGAACATGTGATGGGAGAAAGCATCATCGATTTAACTATTAAGATTTTAGTGATTTGTGATTGTGGTTGTTGAACTAGAACTTATAGTAATTAAAAGTTATAGTAGTTTTTACTAAATTTATTTCCTTCTATTCATGATATAATTCTTTTATATGAGATTATTATTGGTATTTTGTACATTTTAATTTAATAGGGTGGTGTCGATGAGGGTGAAGATCCTAGAAGTGCAGCCATCGGGGAATTAAGAGGAGACAGGAGTTTTTTTTTTTTTTTTTTTTTTTTTGAGAAAACAAGAGACAGGAGTTAGTTCGGCAGAAGTTATTGCAGAGGTATAAAATTTGGACTTTTCTTCCTTAAATTACCATTTTTTGGGATGCATGTAGACTTTGCTTGAGGAAAGTGTGGACTATAGTAGAATTGCTTAATAAAGCTGTTGATGCTTTCCTTTGGAGTTTGAAGTGAATGTCTTTTATGCTTAGGTTTTAAGAAAATGATCAGCTTTGATGGAGGACAGTTAAAATAAGGAAGACATAAATATTCCTGAACCGATCTTCATTGTCTGGAAGTATCTGATTTGTTAACCTCCTTTAATTTTTCTTTTTTTAAAACTCCTCTGTATGGCATTATAACTACTTTGCATGACTGATCTCCTTCGATTCAGAACCTTCAATACCTTACACACACACCACAAAAGGGGAAAACTGAAATCTTCTCCTCTTGCATACTCAACCAAGCATGTGAAAGGACATGGTTGCCTTTGGCTGAAACACAAAGAACTTGATTGTTTTTTTTATTAAAACTTAGAAAGGAAAGTGAGATATATTTCTGTTTAGCATCTTTACTACTTGACACTATATCTTGGCAAGGTATACTCAATTATCTATCCCATGGGTGTTTGTGCACCCTAGCTAATTGAACGACAAAAGAGGACTCATGTAGCCAATTCCAATTAGTAGGGCTTAAGGCTTAGTTGTGTATTTTTGAGTCTGTGGAGTGTGAGATTGATCCAACATCTTTGAAAGAGCAATATAAAGATCAAAATTCTTCAAAAATATGGTCCAATGGCCTAAGGAGCACACTCCTCTAGGCTACATAGATATTACTGAGTTGTTTTTTGGGTGTTTCTTTACATTAGAAAGTTGTTGGTTTAGTATAAATTAGTGTTTTTTTTATTTTTTTATTTTTTAAGTCTTGGGTGTTTTGTAATTTTCAGGTTTCAGGGTATGGGCAGAACTTTTTGTTGGTTGGATCTTATGATGGGTTTTCATATGTTGTTAGGCTTTATCTGTGGGTTCTAATAATAATTTAGAATTAGTTAATAGTCAAGCCAGGAGCCTGATAAGGTTATGTTTAGCTGGCTAGCTACATATATTGATGTTACAGTATTTATTCAATGCACAAAACAAGTTGTGTTAGAATATTGTAGTAAGTATGCTCAAGTTTATGTGATGCAATCCTTCTTCCTAGAAGCTTTGATTCCTAGAAGCTTTTCTCTTTGATTTTCTGGAACTTGAAAGTTGAAACGTTGCAACCAGACTTTGATTCCTCACTCTTAGAACCCTAAACTTTATAGATTATAATTAAAAGCCTAGCACTGCCCAGCTTTTATTAGCCTCCAAGCCCACAAAACCAGATCTTGTAGAGTTATGATTTACTGTTTACAGCCCCACATCGGATCTGATCTCAGTAAATCACCTGTTTGAGCTTCAGAGCATACCCATCATGTTACTTTGTAAGTAAACCTTAATCCAATCTTTGTTTCCAGCCTTTTCCACTTTAAAACCCTAATCCTAGGTCTTCCTAAACACTACAACAAATGCTTTCCAGAAACTCATGCATTAGATTTAGTATCACCACCTCTGTCCCACGTCAATCTTACCAAGCTGTGTATAATGACTGGTTTGGTGACTTAGGTCAAGAATTCTGAAAAATGGCTAAAATGTCACATTTTTGTTTGTATTTGGAGTCGGAATACACCTAAAAGTGCATAGAAAGAAAAAAGGAAAGTAAATATAGGAGAGATGAGTTGAACATGAACTAGGGTTCTTGGCCATCACACATCAATCAAGTAGCTGGTTTTCCCATGTTTTCTTCATTCATTTCTTTAAGATTATGTAAATCCATAACTTATACAGATAATGGCCAACCAAACTTGGCGTCATTGTTTTGTCAAAGTCAGCATACTTGCTACTGACCACAGAACTGATAAATCTTACCCTACCTTGAGCTTGACACATGAGTTACACAAAACCAAAGTCAGAAGCTAAAAATATTGGAGATATATCCTTAAATACCTAGAGGTTCTACCTTATTTTAGAACCAAGATTTATTACAATAGTTTGTATTTACCCGAGAAGTTCCATGAACTTCCAGACTTGAAATCAGAATTGACTTAATGATCTACCATTCTGCAGTTTCCGCTTTTCGTAATTCGTAGGGAGAGAGAGAGATCGAGAGATTGTAATGCTTGGTTTTTGAAGTTATGCCAATGTTTAATATCCACTCTGCTCTGTGTGTGCTTTTTATGGGGGGGGCAGAAGTGCCATGGCATCTAGGTTTATTGGGGTTCTTATTTTTGTGAGGGCCGGGGTAGAAGTGCCATGCCCATGTCCTCCTTTTCTTTTTCTTTTTTGTACGTGGGCTAAAAACACAATGTAGCCGAAGTAAAAAAAAAAAGTCTGTCAGTAATTTTAGGACTAATGCTCCACGGTTGTCTATCAACTCATGCTTGTTATTTTGATCAATTCCATTGTTAGCAATAAGTTAAAGCTTGAGTTGGGTTTCAACCTTATTGGTTGAAATATGACTTCCCACCTGTAGTCAGGGAAAAGCTTAAACATCAGTGGGGATCAGAGGGACGGAGCTAGAACTTTGAGTTAGGGGGGGAGTTTTACTGTTGAGATTTCAACCTCTGATTTTGCTACATAGCAGTTGAGTTTTTTTTTTTTTTTTTTTTTTTTTTTTGTAGGTAAGAACAAAATTATTTTTGTGTAGAATTTTTTTTAAAAGGCAAGGTTATTTATTTTGGATCAAATTAGTTAATTAAGCTTAATTTTGTTTTTAGTTTTACCCGAAATTTTTGTTGTTGAACTATTTTTTTTTTGGGCTTGTATATTTTGTTTTAGATTTTCGATCTATAAATTTTTTTATGGTCACTAAAATGAGGAAAATGCTAGAGTTACAAGTTTTTTATAAATTATTTATGTAATAAGTAGTTACTGGTAAGTAAAAAAATTATATGAGTGGTGTGTCCATATGCGAACCAATAAGAATTTGCTGCCAAAAAGGTTTGTAAAATTGTTACAAAAAAGTTTGTGAGTATAATATTACTCTTAAAAGAATTAATGATATTGTTAAAGGGAAATAAGATGTAATTTTATAAAACAAAATTGCTAAAATTAATACATATATATATATAATAATAATTTTTTTTTTTTTTTTTTTTAATTTAGGGGGGGACAATGGTCCAAGGGTAGTTCCGCCCATGGACGGGTCAAGCACAGAAGTGGTGAGCATATGAAACAGCCATACATTGTTAGATGTGGTATATATGGTGAAAGGCTGCAACCATTGGATGTATTCAACCTTACATAACCTAATCTAGGGTACAAAATTACAGATTTTTTTGGTTGGGGGCACCTAGAATATAGTAATTTGGATACGCAAGTAATTTTAGAATTAAATTTATCTCCATAGATGTACATGCCTGTGAGTGTAAATTTGAATTTAACTTCTGTGAAAGCAATAGAGATGAATCTAAGTCTCATCTAAACAGAAGAAAGCTAAGAGGAAAGTCACTGCAGAAGCTACTGCTACTACTGCAGAAACAGAGAATAAGAAGAAGAAACAAGTTACAGAGCTACAGGCCGTTTATTATTTTGTCGTAAAACTACTTGTAGTTTAGGAGATAGTTTATAGATAGTGGATTACAGCTGTCAGTTCATTTTCTGGAGGGAAAGTTAGTTAGTTTTTGTTAGTTTTGTTTGTTAGCTTTCAGTACAGGTATATATATCTTTGTACACAAACAATAATTAATTGAATCATTCAGTTTTCTCAATTCAGATTTTATAACTTCGTCAAACTTGCAAACCCTTTCAGGTTTCTTCTTAAATTCACTGGGAAGGATGAAGAAATCAATCTGTTGGGTGATGGGACCGAGAAAGCTAAGTTTGGCGAGTGGTCATGGATATCTCCAATACAAAAAGTTGAGCTTGTTCGTCTTCTTTACATGGTCTTTTTTCCATTCTGTTTACAAGGAAGTTATGACAGTTTTTGCTCCATATCTTCAGTAAACTTAAGTTATAGTAAATAAATAAATCTTGTCTGAGTTTTTTGTTTATTTAATTATTTTACCCCAAGCAAATAAATAAATAGTTAATTAAATGCTAAAGAACCTGTGACAAATCACTGACCAATCCTAGCGCAATTCAACCTTCCGTCTTTCCTCAATTGATGCATTCTGTTATGTCTTTGGCTAAGTGATTTCTCTTTAATAAACGCAATGCTATTGAATCTAGGTCCTCTTGTTATAAGAGGAGCAGCAGTACTGTCACTAGAACCCTGACACTACATGCCTTTTAAAGAAGTTGAGGGCAACAGCCCATACCAACGCCTTCACTATCCATGGTGTCCAAACATATATGTATGTTACCTAAATCCACACAATACTTGACCTCCTTCAGGTGTACGAAGATTATTTTAGCCAATAAGACTTGCAAGTTGTAATCCATAGTATTTCATCATTAAATGAGTAAGTCATAACATTTCACACTTTTCTTTCTCAAATTCTTTCCTCAAATTTCCCTTTTTTTCTTTTTCTTGGAAGGTGTCTACCTCCATGTCAAATTCAGTCCATTCATTTCTATTTCCCCAAGAAACCAGATTGAATAATTACATTAACCAACTACTTCAGCAATCTACGAAGGCCATCTTGATTACAAGCTCAGTTGCTAGACAAAACAAGTTCAACAAAGAAAACAATAAAGAGCATACAATCTCCAACTTAAAGAATCGTGACTCTTTTAACCAAAGTGGGTTTTTGTAAAACCCCCACCCAATTCCCACACAGGCTGTCCACCTGCATCAAGTTGGTTGGGTGTGGGTCCGTCATTTTTTATTTATGTTTATTGTGCATTCTTTTTCAAAATTGAGTGTCTATTGGCTCTACACCTGTTCTGAACTAGTGCATATATGTTTATAAATAGGACTTTGGTCATTCATTTTAGTCAACTTTTTCATTCTCATTTTCTTGCATAGGAGTTCTCCAAAGAGAGGAAACACATTTTTGTACATAAATTGCTATGATTCTTCTGTGTATAGGAGATTATTGTATTTTGGTCGCTTGAACCCTGAGTCTCCTCCTTAAACCCCAAGCTTAAAGGCTTGGAGAGGTACCATCTTCCTATCTGTTGGATGGTTTCTTGATTTTTTTGGTTGGTTCACAATAGTAGTGTTAATGGTAGGTCTAATCATTAAAAAAAAAAAAAAAAAAAAAATTGTTAAAAAGTAGTGAAAAATTATATTTAACATTTTTTTTACTAACTTTTATTTAAAACTATAACCTCTCTTTTTTATAATTTGATAGTTACAACAGGAGAGTGAGGATTTAAATTTTGGATGCTATGGCCAATTAAGTTACAAAGCTTCTGATTTTAAGTCTTGGCTAAATTGCAAACTACATCTCTAAAGTTTGGGAGTGTTTGGATTTTATACCCTGAAATTTCAGAATTTGAATTTTACCCTTGTAAGTAGTCAGTTTCTTAGGCAACCAAATTGAACCTATCAAGGTGATGGGTAGAGCAAACAAAGCCGACAAATAGCCCATCACCAACATCGACCGGTGGCTTTTGGGGCAATTGGTGGGCTCAACGTGGGGTGTGAGGAGATTGCCTTTGAATAGAATAATGGCACTAAGTATTATGGAATGTTTGGGGAATGGGATTTATGGTGGGATTGGAATTGGCAAAGTTTCAAGGCAGGTAAGAAGCCGCATTATCCTTTCTACCTTTCAAGAATAGAGCAAATTTTACATTTAAGCATTATTTTAGAACTATTTTGTTAGTAAACATTTTAGCAAATTAGTATTTCGAGTATTTGAGACTCGAGTTCAGTGAAGAAACTAGAGTCTTAGAGACTTGAGTTCCAAGCTGATGCGGATAAATAATCCAGGTGTAGAGACTCGAGTTCCATAAAGTGTGTACAGAGTAAACTTTACAACTAACTAAATAATTGCTAAAATAGTGCTAAATGCCAAATTTCATCTAAAAGGATATCTCCTTAAATCTTCTCCAAAAAAAAAATGCTTCTTAGTGTACAGTTTGAGGTGCCGTATTCATTTCAGGGATGACGTGTGGTGTAGTGGCATTCCTCTCTGAGCGTCTTTCCCGATGTTGTATGGGATTGCTCAGAGGAAGGATGCATTTGTAGCTGATGTTTTGGGTGAACAGAATGGGTTTATTCATTGTGATATTCATTATAAACTTTCTTTGCTTTATTGTATTCCACTAATATTGATAAGAATAGGGTTGATAAAATGGTGTGAAAGCCTGCAAAGAATGGATCTTTCAAAGTTAAAATCTTATTATAAAGCCATAACGACTGGAGGAAGTCATGCCTTCCCTTGGAAAAGTATTTGGAGGGTGAAAGTTCCTTTTGGAGTGGCTTATTTTACTTGGACAGGCTAGGGGAAAGATTCTCATTTTGGATAATTTGAGGAGGAATATTTATATTGTCAACAAATGTTTCATGTGCAAGAACAGTTGGGAATCGGTGGGTCACTTGCTCCTTCGTTGCTCTTATGCATATAATTTGTGGATGTTTGTGTTTAGCTTCTTTGGGGTTTCTTGAGTGATGCCTAAGCAAGTGGTGGATCAACTAGCTTGTTGGAATAGAGGGGTGGGCGGTAGGTGTTGGGAAGCAGTTATTTGGGGAGCAATTCCACAATGCATCATGTGGACTATTTTGCAAGAATAGAATCTTAAAACTTTCATGGGGAGGAACATTCCATCATTGACTGAAACGGTTTTTCTTGCTTATTCTGTTTGATTGGATGACTGCATTGAGTAGTCCTTATATCCCCTCTTTTTGGGAATTTTTAGATTTGTGTTCTTTTACTTAATGTTTAGTTTCCTTTGGTACATGTCCTGTGTACCATAGGAACAGTTTGTGCTTCTCTTCTTCTATTAAAAAATTCTTTTACCTATCCAAAAAAAAAAGCTTCTCAGTGTTTATATTTTTACAACTCTAGGTTGTCTACTATCACCAGTATTTAGGTGGCAATGGTGCAGCTGAAGTTTGCAACTTTTTTTTCCCTGGATCATTGCTGCTTAGTTTTGGGTGCACGAATACTGATGCTTTTAGATATGGAATAGTTTCATTATTTATTTTGTAAAATGGAGCTTTTTATTTTAAAAAAGGGTAAGATAAGGAAAAAGGTATTGTACTTTGGTTCCACAAGCCAATGCAATGCAAAACATTTTGGCAATATTAGGTGTAGACCACCTTGAACTTTGAATACCAAACTCCCTATGGCACTTCAAAATTGATGTCCATCTTATTACAATTATGTCCTATATCTAATATGAGACTATCTGAGAGCAGGATGCTATCTCTGTGATGGTTGACCCATCAAATTTCAAATTCCACTTGTGGAAGAGCTCTCAGTTGCTTTGGCATAGGGTGACAAATCCTTCGAACCGATTTCTCTTGGTTTTTCTTAATCCAAAAAAAAAATTAAAAATACAAGAAACATAAGGGTTTTGAGAAATTAATATGAAGGAAAGGAAGATAATGATATAAAGACCTAGACAAATCATATCTAGTTTATTTTAGCAATCATATTTTGGAAAAAACCAATCACACTTAGAGGAATTAAAAAAAAATTGGTGGAAATTCTTTGCAATGTTTTCTAAAAAGTTCATTTCTTACCTATCTTTCATCAGACTAGGATATGTGGTTTATAAACTAAAGAAAATTTGAAAGTTAACTACTAGTCTTAGCTTTAAACTACTAAAGGTCATGCAGAGCATAACTATACCCACATAATAGCCATTATGCATACCTAAAATTCATTAGATTGCACCTAACAGAATAAAATATTAGAGCGTACAAAACATCAAACTAGCAGCCAAAATGGCCAAATACCACTGTTTACCAAAATATATATTAATCTACTACTGTTTTAGAAATATGTAGGGATCTACCACTTTTTGAGTACTCGAATTCTTTGAAAAAATAGCCTGAAAATTTGCCATAAAATTTTTGATAGAACTCAAGTACCATAAAAAATTTTCAAAATTTTTCCATAGAATTCGAGTTCATGGAACTCGAGGACCATGGAAAACTCAAGTACCCAAAAAGTAGTAAATCCTCACATATTTCTAAAACAGTGGTAGATTGATATATATTTCAGCAAACAGTGCTATTGTGCCATTTTGGCCCCAAACTAGCAACAAAATGACATAGGGAAGACATAAAGTAAGTGTGAGGACAAATTTACAAGTGTTGAGTCCTAGGTTTGTCTTTATCTTTATCTTCTTTTTTCCGTGTTTAATTTGTTTTTCCTGCAACTCCCTTTAAGAATTCTATGCTCCATAAACATCGGATGGAGTGTGAGGTTATGGATTCATTCTTTTATGTAAGCATGACTTATGTTTATCTTTAAAAACACACACACACACACACACACACACACACACATATATATATATATAGAGAGAGAGAGAGAGAGAGAGAGAGAGAGATTTCATAAGAACTAGTCGCTAACTCGTTCGATGCATGAGATAGCTATTGAGTATGAATTATTATTTAGTCTTTGTTTATTTATTTCAATCATCATTTCATTATAGTTTAACATGAAAACTTAATTTGTTTCTAAATGAATGTTGCACATTAGAATTCAAATCTCAAATATCCCTATTCTCAATATGAAACATTCAATTACTAAATAGAAAGTAAATTACATAAATAGCCTCAATTGGTGGCTATTACATAAATCTTCATCATTATTTAATTAGGCCCCCTCCACTTGAAACAAATTCGTCCTCGAGTTCATCTTTGAATTTTGAAATCTTCCGCTCCAAATAAAGAAATACTTTGAATGCTTGAGCCCCTGGATCTTCTTTCCATACTTGCAACTCATCAATGGAATAAACAAATCAACTTGAATTTCTTTTTCCTTAGTCTTCATGTAATTGTTGAGATTTACCAAATAAGAACTGACAATTGAATCAAATCTATCAACCCTAATAAAATAAATAAACTTTGTTTTAGTGTCTCCCACCAAAATAATAGGAGCTTAAACGTTGCAATCATCTAACTTGACTTCATCGAGATCGTTGAAAACTTCCTCTATAATTTCTTCTTTAATGGTCTCTACTATCTCGACCTCAAGATCTTTCTCTATAATAGGGTCTTCATTAATCTCTTCCATAATCTTGATTTCAAGTTCTTCTTCTATATCAAAGCCTTCATTAATTTCCTAAAAAAACTCTATATTTTCTTCTGTGACTTCTACATATTCTTCAAGAAAAGTATTTTCTTCAACATGTAACTCTTCTCTTAAAGGTGGAATATTCTTTAAAATAATTCAAACGTAAACTTCTTAGCCAATAATAATCTTGTTTTGTATATAACAAAAGTTCATCACAATCCAAAAGATAGAAGTTAATAGCAAGCATCTTTTTCATCCTTGGCCATGAACGAATTTTGTTTTTACATCGTCTAATTCTATTAAACTGTATTCGTTCCCACCAATGTAAGGCATACTCACTAAATTTATACAAAGTATAACTTTTTTCTCATCGCAAATATTCTCATAGTAAAATAAATTCTCTAGATCAAGTAACCAATCAAGAAAATCTTCTTTATAAAAATAGCCATTAAAACTAGCAATTCTTTTATAAGGCCTATATGAAATTTGCTTACCAATAGGTTGCCCGGGAGTTATGTCTCTGTGACAATTATCCCTATTGTTTCCATGCTCCAACAACGGTATCCTAGAAAGATTTTTGTGAGTGCTAGCTATACGTCACATAATACTTGCTAAGTTTTCTATCACCGGAATCGCTACCATCTTATACGTCAACTACCAGACCAAAATAAGTCAAAGCTCTGATACCAACTGATGTGGGATGCAAAAGCGTCAAGAAGCAGAACACGTCTACTTCTAGAAAATGAGAAACAAAACACATTTGCTTTTGAAAATAACCTCTAATCCACGAGGATTCCTTGAATCCACAAGGGTCCTTGAATTCACAAGGAAAAAGGGTATAGAATCCACCAGAAAATAGAAAGACAAAAGTCTGAATTTTATTGATTAAATAATTGTTAAAAAAACGTGTACAGACTTAAGGGGTCTATTTAAAGGCTCCATAAAGCTTCATAGACAAGAAAATATATTCTAAAATAGCTCCTAATTAATATCTAATAGTAAATTGTGTCTTACATAAAAAATCAAGCACGAACACCGAGTCATCCAACCTCCGATTCCTATAGCACTTCGTCAAGAAAACCTAGAACAAAAATGCAGCTTGGTGATGTTGTTGCTAACAGTAAAGAATCAGAAAAAGAACTCCATCCATTCAATTCTTAATATTATTTAATTAGCATCTTAAGAGAAATCAGCTACAATATGAAGGCATTGTTAAAACGACCATATTATCCTATCATGCCATGCTATCAAATAGACATCCTGAAATTTATTGGGCAATTGAAGGGCCTGGTCATACTGATATTTTCAATTTTCTTGAATTAATTGAACTTTAGGATTTATCAAACATAATTCATGTCTTTCCAAACAAAAGATGGTGATATCGGCAGCCAATGAAACTGCCAAAATTGTTCATATGCAACTAGGAACTTCAGTTTAGACATTTCTTTAAAGCTTGAATGTAAAAGATAACCAATATATATATATATATATATATATATATATATATTTGAAAAGATGTGTCTAATGTTTCTTCACCAATCTAAAAGGTAGGTTTGCTCATGCTATGACAAAGACTAAGGTTTTCGACTTTCTTATTAAAGACTATAAAATTGTCCCTAGTTATTTATAAGTCTTTGTAGTAGAGATCAATTATAAATCATATGTAATGTCAATGATTTTGCATCCTTGTGAAACATGTTTAGGTACTATAGTTTTAACCTTACACAATGGGCATAAGTGCATAAGCCCCTCTGAGATTAATACCGAAACACAATCAAATTAGTAAGTAAATATATGCATGTCTACACACATACATAGTTCACTCAGCAAGACTACCTGCTAAACAACTTGTCACAGATTTACTTCACTTTTATGTCAATTGCAGTTGCAGGCCTGACATTTTCTGGCTTTTGTATAGTTATGCACTTTTCCCCACTATTAGTAGTTGAATAAAAGTCACCAGCACAATCATTTGGATTTTCAGAAGATGCATGCAGCTGTATATTTTTCTTCAATATCTGAGAATGGGTAATATAAATAGTCAAGATTGGAGATTACCTACCAAATGTCAAAGCATTGAAATTTAATTTTGTTATCTTGCCTTGAGGACTTCATCATTATGGTCAGTCAACACAAAATCGCGGAAAAATCTACTGCAAAGTATTCCAGTAATCCCTGTATTTCAAACAGCATAAACCATGTTATGGTACCAAGGTCTGACATTGTACCATAATAAAGCTAAGTAAAATACAGTCATAATATTTGGGGAAAGAAAGAAAACATTGCTTAGAATGTAGTCCAGAAGTTACAAATGATATGAACCAAAAATTCCATGTGGTCTTAGTCTTAGTCTTAGTCTTAGTCTTACAAAATACATGTACTGTACAGTGTACACACAAACTTTGACAAGAAATTCATTTCCAACAACAAAATAAAAAATCGAGGCCAATGACAATGTATCCAAATCAGGGTGGTGCTTCCAGCTTTTCTACTTATCATAACAAAAATCACATATTTTTAAGGATTACATATTTGTTGAGAGGATGAATAACAGATAATCCTCATATTTTCCTAGCAAATATTATCAAACATAATATACAACGTAAATTTAGCTGAATTAAGTAGTCAATTCAAACCCTTCTCCACTAACAGATGCTTTCATGTAAGAACGTAGTATTATTCTTGAAATAGTAATATCAATTCCTTTCTGAGAAATAAAAGAGCACCGCCAACATTAAACATGTCGATATTACAAATTAACATGTAGATAATTTCAAAACTCAAATAACTAAATTTCATTATCATGCAGCCATTATATATGGGTTTAAAAGCATCCTATCAATCATTCAAACCAATTGCATTATCTAATAGCAGAAAAAATTTATAAAATTTAAGCAATAATAGATCATGATGATCCTACAAAACCATCTAAAATGTTAGATCTTGATTAGCTTTTAATAAGCTGTCATTAACTTCCTAACAAAAAGGTTCAATAAACTCAACTTGTATTCTTACTATAAAATACCATATGTTTGATTTATTGCTAATGTTTTTTTTTTTTTTTTTTGGATAAAATGGTTTGAGAATGCTCTCTAAGAGTGATAGACCACATATGCAATATAAACACTCCAATAAGAGCAACTTATGAATTTTGAACGTTCCCTAAATCCTAAATTAGACCCTGTTTTTGTTCAGGTATGCCAACATTCCAAGTCTTGCAGCAATTGAGTTAATGATCGAACTTCATGCACCCAAAGTCACTCTAGACAACCTTAAAAGCTATTATAAATCCGGATATGATGCTATGAGAAAGTACAAACCAAGTGCTTATGTGATCCTCTCAAACCAGTTGGGGAATGCTGATCCAAAGGAGCTACTCTTATTTGCTGGAAACTTCAATCATGTAGTCATTGACGTGCATTACTACAATCTCTATTCGGATGAGTTTAGCAACATGAATGTACAACAAAACATCGATTACATTAAAAATCAGCGAGCCTCAGCACTAAATACCGTGACAACTTCCAATGGCCACAATAGTTTAGTTTTGTAAACCAATCTTATGCAGCAGTGGTAGCCACTGCAGTTGTCTAGTATAAATCTTTTCTTTTTGGACTAAACCTAAGACCAAGACCACTTTTAAATTAGACCCAAATTCACGGAACCCACAATTCATTCTCAATGATAAATTTCAAATTTGTAGAGAATATCCCAAACTCTAATCTCAATGTACAAACCCACCATGAAATAAATCTTAAAAAAAAAAAAAAATCAAACCTTCTTCTCAATATCCCTTAAACTTTCTAATACATAATCTCAAAGACTATTGTGATTCAATTCATCTCTTTTCTACTATATAAACCTATCCCATTTACAAAACCTGAAATTGTCTTCAAAAGATAAATACCAAAACATTAAGACCAAGTTCAATACCAATTCCACCACCAATAGTCTACTAAATCAGTAAAAATATCTAACATATGACCTCATAATCACAAATCCACCTCTAAATCAAACCCAAACCCACTATTCAAAAGAAACCAATACCAAACTCTAATCTCAATGCACCAACCCACCACAAAATGAATCATAAAAAAATTCAAACCCAAAGTTCAGTTTCCCCTAAAAGTTCAAATATACAATCTCAAAGTCTATTGTGGTTCCTTCTTGGTTCAAATTAGAACCTATAAATTCCAAATGGAAACCAAAAAGAATAAGAATTTAAAATTTCTTATGAATTTCGAATTTATATCTAGAAGAGAAACTATACCCTAAAATCAAGTTTCTAACTGGTAGCCACATGAACCCAAATAATAATTTACAAAATTAAATCCAAAAAAGAAAAAGAAAAGAAAAAAACCTAACAAAAGTAAAATTAACAATACCCAACAACAATATTAGCAAAAACCTAACAAAAGTAGCACTAACAATACTGGGCTGCTTGTTATGACATTGGAGATTTTGTGATGGGCTGATGGCTATGATGGGTAACGGTTGGCTTTAGAGATATAGAGAGAACAATTGTTTTGAGAATTGAGAGAGGCAGAAAGAACGGCTAAGAGAGTAAAAGAAGAAGGTAAAAAACATAGAGAGAACGGCTGTTTGAGAACGGCTTATATTTAAAGCCTTATTCAGAAGCTTTGAATTAAAAGAACACAAATTAGTAAACCAAAGTGCTAAACTGGACCCAAAAACCACAATTTCACTCCTACTAACAAATAAATAAAGAGAACAGGTTAAGGAGGAAATCCTAAAATTAAATTAAATACATCACTAACCATTCCTCAAAACGCCAAGAGACAAAGCCTAGGTAGAATTTGATCTTCTATGGTGTTTCCCTGGGAAAAACAAAAAAGAATAGAGAGGAAAACATATTAGCAATTGAAATCTATAATTGCAGCAAACCCTAATTAGGAACCCCCAAATCCCAAAACTAATAAAAACCCCAAATCAAATCTCAAAGTCATTTTGATTTTGTCCTAATTCAAGAATGTTCAGAAACCATGGAAACAAAAACCACAAATTATTCATAAGCAAATAGATTAGGACAACAACAACGAAAAAGGAAGAAGATAGGGAAGATTGAGGATTCAAGGTGATCTGATACGTACCCAGAAGATTCAAAGCTGCTGGAATCATCTTGAGAAATTGAACCGGGAGATTTTGGGGCAACACTCACTTTTGGGTAGTGAATCAGAGAGAATGCCTCTACGCATATTGGGGCTTGGGTGTGCAAATTGTAACGGTGAGAGTTGGTGGTGGTCAGTTCTTGAAGAGGTTTAGGGTTTTATTGGGTTTGATTTTCACGTCTTTGCGATACGGTGTATTGAATTGAAAAAAAAAATCGGAGGAAGCTGAATGGGTAGAGAAGAGAGATAAGGGGGAGAAATATAGAAGAGAGAGGAGAATGAGAATGGCGTTCTGAATTGGGTTTTAGGGAAGGAGGAGAAAAAATTTTGGGAGCTTTGTTTTTTACCTGAAATTTTTGGGCATCGGGGATTTGATTTTCACCACTGTGGAAAATAGGTATCGGGTTTGATTTTCAACATCGCAGAAAATAGTTTGTTTTTAGCTGAAATTTTTCCTTTTAAAAAAATAATAATAATGCTGATACTGATAATAATATGCCAAATTCTGATAAGATTAACATATATAGATTATAAAAAAGAAGTAGAACAAAGAGGAGAGAAGATAGAGCAAGGAAACCATCTTCTTACTCTAAATTCCATTAAACTTACTTGAGAAACTATCTAGTAGGATTCTTCTGGGTTACTAGGATTCTGAATTTAGAGTAGCTAATAAAATAATATGTAATCCAGAAAAGGGGGAAAAACAGCCAGGACTCTGTGATAACAATTTGAGAATTGTAGACCATGCTCATCCATGATTTTAAAAATCAGTGCGGTTAAAGAACCGAAAAAGTGATTGTTTATCGATTTTTTAGTGCAACCAGTGACATCATAAATATTTATTTTATAATTTTATAATTATAAAAATAAAAATATAATAAGTTTATTACTAATAATATGTTGGGTTATTATTATTATTATTATTTTTTTTTTTTTTTTTTTTTTTGCCTTTGGAGGGTTGAGCAGTTTATGTTTTTTGTCTGATTTAACTACTAATCTCGATCAAATGGTTGACTTAAGATTATGCACCAAATTTTTACAGCTATCAATCAACCTTGAAGCAGCTTTTCCTAGAATTTGATAACAAAGATGAAACAGGTTCGCAGTTGGCCTCTGTAACAATGAGAATAATGCAGGCTCTTCAAACCAATTTGGATGGAAAATCTAAGCAGTATAAAGATCCTGCTTTGACCCATTTATTTCTCATGAACAATATTCATTATATGGTCAGATCTGTGCGCAGGTATGTCATGTACATATTATCAGAATTCTTTTTTAAATCTTGAATGATTTTCATGCCTGTGAATACTGGTGCTTCTTTAATATCTGTTTTCAGGTCAGAAGCCAAGGATTTGTTAGGGGACGACTGGGTGCAGAGACACAGGAGAATTGTGCAGCAACATGCAAATCAATACAAAAGGAATGCTTGGGCAAAGGTAACGTTCTACTGAATGAAACCACATCTGAATCTTCTGTTGATATGTCACGTTGCCTGGTGTTGCATTGATCTGTTTCTGGAAAGATAATTTTATCATCTTATCTTTAAAAACATGTGGCTTTATTTGGGGTGTGTGTGTGTGTTACAATTTTTTGGTCTGAACCCGTGTGACCAACATTTTACACTTAAGTGCCATCTATCAATTTAATGTCTAAAGACTCTAAACTCTAAACCTTACATGTATGAAAGTTTCTTTTCTTCTTTATTTGATAGACATGAGCATGGCTGTACGCATACAATAAAGCTCACACTGTTCTACTCATTGATCTGTGTATTTTTGTCAATTCCATCTTAAATCATAATATATATGAGCATATTATCACAGATATCCTTGATACATTTTTCTCTGGGATGAGTTGCCTTGTACTCTATACGAGGCAAACAATATATTTCTTCTATTTAAACAATATAGTGCAAACTCAAAGAAATGCCTTCTTAACCGGAATACATTTGATTTAGTTTCATCATATGCACCAAAGGTATTTAAAAAATTCCTCATTTTGTTGTATTTTTATCATAGTTAATTTGAGTTCTTACTTTGAAGTTTGACATCTTATGCTGTCCTAATGGTTGAAAATCAGAACACCCTCGATGTAACCTGTGCCTCTTATTTCCCTATAAAGTATTGATCTGGAAAGGAACTTGGTTTCATATTGCTAAATGCAGGTGCTTTTTACCTTTGCAGATTCTTCAGTGCCTCACTATTCAAGGCCTAACCTCGTCCGGGGGTGGGAGTTCAGTAGGTGGTGATGGAGGAAATAGTAGTGGAGTTTCTAGAGCATTGGTGAAAGACAGGTCGATAATGAGTTAAATCTTTATAGGATTTTTTCAAGTAATTTTTGTCACAAATGTTCTGACCTGGTGGGATTTCTCAGGTTCAAGACGTTCAATATGCAATTTGAGGAACTTCATCAAAAGCAATCTCAGTGGACAGTTCCTGACACTGAGTTGCGAGAGTCTCTAAGGCTTGCGGTTGCGGAAGTGTTGTTGCCTGCCTACAGATCTTTTGTAAAACGTTTTGGGTGCGTTTTCTCATACTTGAAGTAACACACACACAAGCATGTGTTTGTGTATGTGTGTGTGTAAAAGATGTTTCTTTCAGGATGTGTTTATTACAAAGTCAATAATGAGGTCTATTTACAAAATTTCAAACAGTAATGGATAAATGAAACACTTAATGGTCATATTTAAAATGCTAGAAAAGCTCTATGTAAGAGCTACAAATGACTTACCCAAAGCAATGCAAAATACATGCAGATGGATTGTATTTTCATTGGCTGTCTAATGATTCCTCATTACTCTGTCATTACTTTCTTGTTTAACTTGCTTTTGGATGTTTTACAGGCCTCTAGTTGAGAGTGGCAAGAACCCTCAAAAGTACATCAAGTACCAAGCGGAGGATCTTGAACGAATGTTGGGTGAATTTTTTGAGGGAAAGAACTTGAATGAACCTAAGCGGTAGATTTGATCTCTTTCTCCTTCTGTGTTTGTGATAATGAAGATGATACGGGCCATTAACCTCTGCTTTGGTGGTACACATCACTCTCCTTTTGTAGAGAGTTGTGGTTCAGTTCCTGAGAGGTTCCTTTTACAGTGCCATGCTTCTACCCTGCGTTATAGGTGATCGCATGTATGTGTCTACCTATTGTGTTGGAAAAAGCTGGTGAATAGAATAAAAGAAAGCAGATTATACTGTATGCATTTGCTGTGTAAAATACTTGCTATGTAAAATACTAAATAAGAGTGTGACTCTTCATTCTTTCGCAAAACGGCTGTGTACTTTGGTTTGGTGGTGATCCAAGTATATATTTCTACCAGATATATTTAGTTATATATCACAGAGGTTGTCATATAGGAGCAATATCAGTTGTGAAAAGGCCAATTTGTCTTGACCAACAAATGCATGTGGATTCCTTTGCCAAATTTTCTGAAACATTAAATTGTTATATATATATATATATATATATATATATATATATATAAATGAAATGAAATACAGGAATAATTGTAAAATATTTGCCTCTACTAGAGGTGAATTTAACAATCAATTGATGTGCTATAATGCTTTTGATTTTGTTTTTTTTTTTTTTTTTTTTTTGAGATTTAATGCTTTTGTTATGTACTATTGGAGTCCTTTATTTCTTAATGGTGTGGCGGGCTTACAAATATATACTTTTTAAATATTTTGGTAGTAACTATAATTGGGGAGAGGAATTTAAATTTTTTGGGCGTTTTTCTTGAAAACACTAAAAAGTGTCAATAGAGCTACAAACACTTTTGTGATATTTTCAAATGCAGCCGGACAAATTGTAGTTTGTCCAAAAAGAGAAACACACTGTACGCAAAAACAAGCAACTAGAAAAACTGTCAACTTCAATTAGGCTTGTTAACATTACACACAAATGACTCCAACATGAACCCACCTCCCAGCTAATAAATGGCGTATCCACGGGGTAAAATCCTGATCATATATTAAAATAAATTACAGTAGCTATTTTCTTCAAGCACCAGTCTGTGCACAGTAGTGGTTGAAGCCAAATTGTATGGATTTCAGTATTGGTCAGCTCCATGACATTGGTTATAATCATTCATGTCATTAGGATGTATTTTATTTCAAGTAAAAGTTCGTTACAAATTGCCTTAAAATAAAGGCCACTTTGAAGAAGTGTATTTTAGAGAATTTTGCTCTAGTAAAAGTGGATCTTTGCTCAAGTGATAAAGATACTTCACTCAAATGAGTGAATCTTTGGTCATGCGAAATAATATAGGAACTCGATACTTCACCTATCATTTGTTCAAGGCTCGTTTGTGTAAGATTGCAGAAACCATAATTTTTTATTTCCATTTGGACTAGAATTCCAACAAGGTCTTTTACCTCACTTTGTGTACCTAATCTATACTATGCACAATTGTTCTATAGACAAAAGGAAGCCACACTTTGAGCTTTTAGAGAAAATCACGTTTCTTATCTCCTTGTGCTTAACTAAGAAAAACCTTCTTGTAAGTTGTAAACTAAAATCCTTTATGGTGAGGTTCTCTGCAATAATATCTTTTAGGAGATTCTTTGGAGTGCAAGAGTTTCTAGTTTGTGCAAATAAAGCGTTCATGGAGAAGATTCGCTTAGCAAGATTGTAGATGTTTTAGGGTTACTACGATAAAAAGGCAAGTGGGGAATTTGCAGAGTTTGTAATAAAGAGTCTAGCTATTCAAATATTTTGTAAGTAGATTATTTTAACTACTATTCCTATAGTGAATATTCTACAAGATTTTGTCCTCGAAGTGGTATTTCCATCAAAAAAGTTCTTTAGTTTTCCACTTTGTTATCAAATTTTGTGCCTTACTTATATTGCTTTCATATTTACTACTTTTAAATTTGGTATTGATATATGTAGTTAACTGTTTATCGGTACAGTTTAATTCATATCGTGTAAGATTTATCACTAAATTCAGTAACTTCATTGAATCAAAGCAAACAAATAAGTGAATTTTTAGCCACTATATTAGTAAATGACCTACGAAGAGCCTTATAGCTCAGTTGGTTGGTACTTCCAAGGTTCAAATTTTTCCTCCCCATTATAACTATTGTATTATCGAAAAATACCTCTTAAAATTGAGAATAGTAGCATATCAAATTCGACCATAAGCAACATATGATATCAAAGTTTCCTTTTATATAAATAAATAAAATAGTTATTAAATGATGGACATGGATAACCTTGTAACCTAGGTAGAGTCCTAATGTTGAGGGGGTAATCTATTGAAATATTAGGTATTATTCTATCCTTCCCCAAAGTAACTAAAAGAATAAATATTAAAGAATAGCAACATAGATGCATAACTTATATAATGGAATTATTATATGTCCAAAACCAAAAAATAAAAAATGTATGCAATTGGAGCTGAACATTCAACAGTTACCTTCCAAGAAAAAAAGAAAAAAGAAAGAAAAACTTCATCTTTGGCTGGTATATGCCAATTATTAACAAGACACCAATACATCATATAGCACAATTAATGAATATGTTAAAACCAACGCTTCATTTTCCTATTGAAGATGCTAGGTCCGTAAGTTGAAATGGCCATGGCAACAAGAAGAGGGAATTGCATCAATACAAAGAGAGTGATAGGAATACTAGCCAAACAAATGACAGGTTTGAAAATCCATGATTGTTCATGTAGCATAAGAAAAAGAGCAGCAGAAAAGGCTGTCATCATGGCTGCAATAGAGAAGAAAAGGGTGGAAAGGCCTATTATCATCTTTTTAGGCAAGGACTCAAGGAAATCCTCTTCTGCATAACGAGATGTGAGGATTCCCAGAAACATCAAGACTGAAGTTGAGGAAGAAAAGAGTGAGAGAGCATCGGATACAATAAAGACCATAAATAATTTTTTATTTAAGAAAATTGGGAAGCCGTTATTTTGGTTGTTACCACCTGGAACGGTAAATACTGCAGCAAACATAATGGTAACAATTAGAGCACCCACCACAGTACAAGATGTTGCTGTGTGCTTCATCCATTCCTCTCCGTCTTTCCTCATTTTCTTGTGGTTATTTGTAAACAATTCTCGGGGAGTCAAATCCTCTTTGTTTAAACATGCATGAACCTTGGGAGGGGCAATGCTCTCCACCTCCTACATTTGTTAAACAAAGTCTTAGAAGCCAAAATAGTGCAACATTAAAAAAGACTGAAATTTAAGAAAAATAAATACTAACATTAATATTTAATAGTTTCATAATTAAATATCATTAACTATAATTCTCACACACACACACATTAAAAAACCGAAACCTTTGATTTTTTGTTAACCCCATAATATGTTGAAACGTAAGTTTTGCAGCTCTCACAATTTTTCACATCTGCGTCAATATTTTAATTAATTTTTTAAGGTTTATTTTTAGTAGTACTCAATACTTTTGTTCTGCACTTTCTTCGTGTTTTAAGTTTGAAGCCCTTCCCTTTTTCTCACTCTCTCTTCCTTCCCTTCTTCTGTCGGCAATGATAAAAATGATGATTCATCGCTTAAAAAGGGGGAAAAAATTATATACAATTGAAGTTATCATTGTAAAACTCAAATTTGGACTTCAAAGTTCGATTGCTTTGGGCATTAATTTTTAATTTAGCATAAAAGTAAGGATAAAATGCAAATTGCACTTTCTAAGTTTGACTAAAATTCATTTCATGCCTTTAACTTTACTTTTGTTTAATTAAGTCCTTTAAGTTTCAAATTTATTCAATTAAGATCTTTTTTCTAATTCCGTTAAAAAACTACTTTTAAGTATGCAATTAACTAATGAACATTGCAAAGAATTTTTGATAAAAAATTTCTCCCATAAATAATCTATAAAATATTTTAATTAATTTTATAGATTATTTTCATGAGAGAAGAATATTCTTTAATGGAAATTTTTTAACGAAATTGGACGGAATGCCTGAATTGAATAAATTTAAAACTTAGAGGACTCAATTAAATGAAAGTGAAATTAGAGAACTGAAATTTATTTCAGTCAAACTTAGAGGGCGCAATTTGCATTTTAACCTATATTAAGCCTAAATTTAAAATTTGGGGTTTAAATGGATTAGGTAATTCTCACTAATTAAGGATCAGCAACAGACTCCTACTTAAAATTTTGTAATATAAGAAAATTTCTTCTTTTTAAAAAAAAAAAAAAATTTAATCTAGTTGGTACTACTTTTTTTTTTTTTAAATTTTAATTTTATAATTAGTTGGTACTACTATTTGAAAGTAGGGCTACAAAGGCGCAAGCTGAGCTTTGTGAAGTGTTGAATGTTCAAGCTCAACTTGGTAACAAATATAAAATATTCAAACTTGGCTTTGGGATTAGCAGCAGACTCCGACTAATTTTATTTATAAGAAAATTTCTCTTTATTTTCTTTATTTTTTATTTTTAAATTAGTTGGTACTACTATTCGAAAGTAGGGTTGTAAACACGCAAGCTGCGCTTTATCGAGTATTGAATGTTTAAACTCAGCTTGACAAAAAATATGAAATGTTGAATCTTGGCTTGAGCTTGAACCAAGCCTACAAACAATGTTTGAGCTTGAGCTCATTAGAAAATCCAAAAACTTAAGCTAGGCTTGGTTTGGCTTGATTCATTAATCAAACCAAGCTTAAGCTCAAACTCAAGCTTTTGAGATCATGATCCAATACAAGTATATTATCAGACCCATATTAAGCATATTACTAAACCCTTTTTGACTTGGACGATGGTCTCAATTTCCAATTAATTAATGACTTAGTAAGATATGAGTTAATTAATAATCTCATAAGTAAAGAGATATAAAATTTGGGGGCTTTTTCTACTTGTGGGCCTTAAACAATTGCCTAAAATTTTCAAAATCACCAAATACCCTTTTAATTTTCAAAATAATCAAAATACCCTAAAATCTTTAAATGATCTAAATATCCCCTTAAAATCTCCAAAATGACAAAATTCCTCTAAATTTTCCAAAATTATTTGTTTACCCTCTCAAAACCTTCAAAATTTCCCTAAAATTTTCAAGATAACCAAAATACTCTTAAAACTACTAACATGATGAGGGGGAAAAAATGGTACCCATTGAAATCGTCCTCTAGAATAAGACCTATAAAATGACAAACATACCTCTAATATCTTCAAAATAACCAAATAATAATAATAATAAAAACATCCAAAATAATGAAAGTAACTTACAAAATATGACCACAATATTCTTGAAGCCTCCAAATGGCCAAAAAATACCTTCAAAAACCTCTCAAATCACATAAATGCCCCTACAACCACCCAAAAAAAGAAAAAGAAAAAGACCTTAAAGACCATTGAATGACAAAAATGTCTCATGAAATCTTCAAAATGATCATGCTATTCCTTAAAATTTAAAGAATCGCCCCCAATATTTTAAAATGGACAAATTTTAGTTATAAAATTAGTTGTAGCCTAAGAGTACAACTTTACTCAATATTTTTTTTTTCTTATTAGAAGTAAATTTTGACAAATCCACCATTGAATTACATATTCTTCTTATATCCAACTTGCTTGAAATTTTTTTAGAAAATTAAACAATAGCTATGTCATTAATAAATAGTTTTAATTGCAAGTTTTTGTAATTTAAAATTATACATAAAATATAAGTTTATAGATCATATAGTAAATAATATCCGATTGACACAAAATTTGACATGTGAGTGTATAAGTTTATTTGATAGTTTTTATTAATTGTTCTAGCATTTATTTGTTGTTGTACTCTTATTTTGATTGTGTTTTTTTACTTTGACTTTAGTTTTCTGCATTAATATTTTAAAGTAATGAATTAAAACTTATTATAAAATATTTACATAAAAATATAGAAATGTTTTTGCAAATTTCAGTACCAGCGAAAGTTCTACAACCGAACAACAAAAAATATTCAAAAGGGGAAGGGCCACAGTAACATTTTGTAGCCTACTGTTACTGCTTGATTAAAGACTCTAATAGTTGTTTAAGTAAACATATAGCCAATATTTAAAAGACCGAGAAATTGAAAGTGAGAGAGATAACCTTAAACCATTGTAGTTCTCTTTGCATCTGCAAAGCTGCACCTGGGATGTCATTAAGTGAAGTAGAAGCTGGTGACATCCCTGCCATATGTAATAAGTTATTGCTGTAGAAGGAATCTGTAGCACTTGTCACAATGCTTTTAATATCAAGACCATAGATAAGGCTAAAGATTTTGGCATGACGATATTGGACAGCAACCGAAAAAATGCTGGTTGATGTTGAATCACAGCACCACACAAGTTGTGGATCCGCTTTCACAATATCAAAGACAAACTCAAAAATCCCTTCCTTGATTGCACGGAGGATGGCTCCATAAACCCTACCAGTCGCTCTTTGTTGAGCATTTGAAATCAATATCTGGTCCTTCATGCGACTGAGGAGTTCACGGGATAGGAAATGGGCCAACTTCATTTCATATAGATGCTCGATACCTTGGTTAATAATCAAAACATTGACAATTTAACTAGATGAACATATAATTATTAAAAAAAAAAAAAAAAAAAAACTTACAATCTCTTTTTCTTGTAAAGTTGTAATCATCTAAGCTACCTTAAAGATTAGCGTATTCTATTTAAGGTGGGCTTGAGATTAATATCTGAAAGTCTCATTTACTTGTCTCCTTCATTTAATTGGTAAAAAAGAAAACAATTTCGGATCCCATGGACTTTGTTTAATAGTGTAAAGAAGTGAGTAAGCATGTGTGCTTATAATAAAAAAACAAAATTACCTAATAAGTTAGGGCTTGATTAATTGGTAAGAGTATTTAAATATTTTTTTTTTTTTTTTTTTTGCAATCCATAAAATGGTGGGTCCCACACTTAAATTTATTGTTTGGCTAACATTTTTCTAAATACAGTTTTCAAAAAACTAGTATCATATTTTCCTGATTTAGAACAAGATTTTGAAAATAGCTAAGAGGATGTTTTCAGGATATAAAAAGAATTCCTACCCTTCAAATTTAAAATTTATCATTAAAAAAATATATATATATATATATATGAGTTCTATTCCCTTATCATTATCCATAAAAAAAAGTAATCTACAGATTCTCGTTACTTTTTGTAAATACATTTTTTTTAATCTAAAAAATAGAAATGGTCTCCCAAACAATTATTTTTTGTTTTTAGTATTTTGAAAATTGTTCTAAAAAGTTTATACTGTCTTGAAAACAAAAATACAAATCCTCCTACCAATCAGGCCTTTAAGAGTATTATTTTTGAGGTGAGCTTTAACAAAATTACCTATAAATTCTATCCACTTGTATTCTTTATTGTCATTACGTGAGAAAAAGCAAGTGAAAAATATAAAAATTTTTAAAATTGGAAGGGAATGTAATAAAGAACCAATTGATATTTTTAAAATGGGAGGAAATGTAAATTTAAAAGAACCAATCGGAGGGAATGTAATGTGAAATTTTCAAATGTAAAATTAGATTAAGATAGAAATATGAAAGTTGAAACAGTAAATTTTAAGTTTCGATTATGACCGGAATGTAACTTTAAAAAACAAAATCAATTTTAAAATAGAAATTTAAGAAAATATGTTTTTCCCAATTCCCATTATAAACCAATTTTTAATCAAAAAAAAAAAAACCAAGCCAAAAAAAATTAAAAATTAGTTATATTATTCTTAGTTTTTCTTCTTGGAATAAAGTTATACTAATTTTTTTTATAGGAAGATTGTAACTTTATTAAGACGGAGATAAATTCAATACATCTTAAACTAAAGCCGACTTAATCAACGTTGGATTTTCTTCTATTCAAGTTACATAGTTATCACTATTTAAAACTTCTTTGACATAACTTGCCAAAATGTGTACTGACCTATTACCTTGTCGCTTCACATGAGAAACTTTGACTAACCTAAAACCTTGAAGCCTTTGCGATACTCCAGTTAAGATATTTGATACAGCCACTGGTGGAGAGCCCAACCCCATAAGAGCATCAGAGACAATTTTTGAGTCTCCTTCAAAAATCACATCCCTTATACCCACATCCCAAGCAAAAGTAACTCCCTCCTCCATTGCCTTGGCCTCTATCTCTAAAGGTCCCAGTGGCTGGTAGACTATTTTGCTTAGTGCTGCCGTAACCCTCCCAACATGGTCTCTAATCACCACCTTAACACCAGCCTACTGACTCTGAGCAAGAACCACATCGACCACATTAACCTTATAATTCGGAGCTAGAGGCAACGTCCATGGATCATCCGAGTTGACCTTTACCTGTGAAATAGTATGGTTTGCTATTTGAAATTCATTTAGCAAAAATCGAGCTAACTGGACCACTTCTTCTGTAGATTGTCAAGAGTGACCGTGTCTTACGGCATTTCTATTAAACCACATGCGCCAAGCTATCATGAGAAGTATCTCCAAAATGTCATTGCCAACATACTGGACAAAGATCAAATACCACACTAAATCCATGAACTCCAAATACTGTATTCCCTGTGTATCAAAACTAATCCCTGAAAGTAGCCATACTGCACAAGCTTTCTCGCATTCCCAGAGAATATGTCCACTAGATTCTATACCCAATCCACAAGCTTCACATACATTCTGCATAAGTTTGCTTTTGTGGGAAGTATATTTCGGCACGCTTTCCAGGCAAAAGACTTCACCTTATTCGGCATGTTCAAGCTCCAAATTTTTCTCCTGAATTTTCTGTGTGTATCAACATTTGAAGGTTCACCCACCCCGCTATTTTTGGCTTCATCCAATGCAATTTTATAAGCACTGCGAACCATGAATTTCTCTTTTGGAGTGTATGCCCACACTAGCAAGTCTCGTGGCAAACAAGAACTTAAAAATATGCTTAGAATGGATTGGACATTGGGTGGGATAAAAACTTGCCTCACCAAATCTGTTTGCCATTCACACTTAAGGGGATCAATGAGGTCACTAACTCTGGAAAGTTCAAAGGTATTATTTGGCGGAGAGATCACTTTGAAAGTGGATGGTTTAGGTAACCATTTATCAGTCCAAATGCCAACCTATGCTCCATTCCCCACCTGCCATCTACAGCCTTGTTTGACAATTTTTTGCGTTGCCATTATGCTCCTCCAAGCAAAAGAAGGTCGAGATCCTAGTGCAGCCCCAAGGAAGTCACTATCTGGGAAATAACAAGCTTTTAAAACTCTATGGACCAGTGATGACGTATTTGTTTGAAGTCACCATCCCTGATCAGCTAAAAGTGCAAGATTAAAAGCTTTAAGATCACAAAAGCCTAAGCCACTCTCCTCCTTTGGTGTACAAACCTTATCCCAACTAAGCCATGTCATCTTAGTTTTTCCATCAATTTGCCCCCATGTCAACTAAGCCAGTCTTGTGGCAAACAAGAATATAAAAATATGCTTAGAATGGATTGGACATAGGGTGGGAGAAAAATTTGCCTCACCAAATCTGTTTGCCATTCACACTTCAGGGGATCAATGAGGTCACTAACTCTGGAAAGTTCAAAGGTATTATTTGGCGGAGAGATCACTTTGAAAGTGGATGGTTTAGGTAACCATTTATCAATCCAAATGCCAACCGATGCTCCATTCCCCACCTACTATCTACAGCCTTGTTTGACAATTTTTTGCGTTGCCATTATGCTCCTCCAAGCTAAAGAAGATTGAGATCCTAGTGCAGCCCCAAGGAAGTCACTATCCGGGAAATAACGAGTTTTTAAAACTCTATGGACCAGTGATGACATATTTGTCTGAAGTCGCCACCCCTGTTTGGCTAAAAATGCAAGATTAAAAGCTTTAAGATCACAAAAGCCTAAGCTACCCTCCTCCTTTGGTCTACAAACCTTATCCCAACTAAGCCATGCCATCTTAGTTTTTCCATCCATTTGCTCCCACCAAAAATTTCGAACCATGCTCGTCATCTCATCACATAGAGTATTCAAAATTTTAAAAACACTCATAGTATAAGAGGAACATGTTTTTATGTACTTAACAACATTCCTCGTACTATAAGAGGAACATGTTGTTGAGAAATTAGGGCAAAAGACAAAAAGATAGAGAGAGAGGTAGAAATCTGGGTAGTAAAGTGAGGAAAAGAAAGGCTTTTTGGGAAGAACATCACCATGTGTAAAACCTTAAACTTTGGGATAAACATCACATTATAGAAAACTTTAAAGAGAGAAGGATATTTTGTCCTTCACTCACCATGGTTTTTCATCCCTTCCTAAGGGTTTTCCACGTATGTTACACGCATTCTTTACTTTCCTTGTTCTGCCTTTACAATCTTTAGATGTTAAAGTGTTAAAGTTCTCATTTTTATTGTTCATGAGCTTTTACACTAAATGTATTGTTAGATCTGTAGCTCACTTTCTTTACAAGTTTGACAATCTAACTTGCACGTACAGTGAGATTCAAATGTTTCTCAACTGTAATCTTTCTTATTCTTCACAACATGGTGTACTTGAAACCTCTCTATGGTGGCACGCATCCAAGCCCCATATTGTTGTTCTTCCTTTTATAAAGTACCTAGACTACTCACCCATAGCTTCAACCCTTCTCATCATGGTTCATGATCCCACACCAATAGCATAAAATCGGCATGCGTTCATATTTAAACGAGATCCATTGTGGTTTAGGACCTCCTATATTCACTAGCCGACCTTTACACAGTGGTTGCGTAATACTGATATTGATCCCGACTCGCATACAACGTCCACGACAATCACCTTTGGAAAATTCCTCAACGCATTCAACCTTGCCCAAAGTGCTTCCAATGGCCTCAGCATTCTCCCTTGTCATACATCCAATCTATAGCCCACGAATTTGTACCCAACAGGATGCTGTAACAAACCTAGTATCCTCCACTGTTGCAACTTCACCCAGATGAAATAAGCCAACCATGTATTTATCGAAAGACCATGGTCCCTGCATCAATATACGCTTTGGGTCATCTTCATCATCGAATAAAAGCATAACTGTATTGTTCCCAAGGTCACATATATCAAAACTTCCCCCATACCTCCACATGATCTTTAGCGTTCTCATAATAGCTTCCAGATTAATTATCTGTTTGGTAAAGAACTTAGCCACCAAAACCCTACTATTTTCCACAACGTTAGTAGAAAGGTTTACCGTCTGGGTTTCCTTTGTATTGAGCGACAACTTCGCCCATCTCCATTGAAGGTCGTCCATAGTGTGCGTAGACAAAAAACTAAGAGGGAAAAAAAAAACAATAAAGATTCCACCAAAAACTGGGGAAATGATGGTATGTGTAAGAGACAGACAAGTTGTTTCACCGTTGTAGGGTTTTCAAAAGAAAAACCTACAAACACGAAACAATTCTTAGTTGATGTGATTATATGAATTGTCAAACACTTAATGTGTAAAACTTAGATACCAATTTTTTAGGTTTATAGGTTTCCATTTATGTTAACTGATAAAACATAATTAATGTTATTATTTTTAAAATAATATAATTCAAAATAATTATATGTTTGAATTTAATTATATGATCTAATTTATTGAACTTAAGGAAATATAATAAACTGAGTTGTAAAGTACAATACCCAAGAGAGTTTGGAGATTTGAAACTAGCTGGCTCAATGAATATATTCCTGCAATGTAAAAACCTTGCTTAATTGTGTATTTGAAAATTTTATGTACTATAAAAAGAACAGGTGAGGAAAGCATTATATATGTAAAACCCTATATTTTAATCCTAATTTCCAAATAAATACTAAAATTTAAATTTCATTATTTTAATCCTACTTTTTAATTTTACCGTATTTAGTCCCTAAAATAAATAAATAAAGCGATGGTTTTGGTCCCTACCTATGTATTAAATATTCTACTCATATGGTTGTTCTTGTATATCCTCACACATGCTATCTATGTATATACCTCACATGCTTGTTTGTAAATATTCATTGAAGTTAATATTCACATGCTAATTATAAGTAAATAATTACTCACATGTATATATGTATATATTGTTTGTAAAACTCTTTTTTCAAAAATCAAAATGCCAAGTATTTTATTTCTACACAAAAAGATGACGTTTGAAATAAATTAAAAAGAGATATTATCTTCGGATAGGCATTGCAGGGTGCCTAACACCTTCCCCACACGTAACCAAACTTCTGAGTCCATGATCTTTGGTTTGAGACTTTTTGGTTTGCCTTAATTAATGAGCCCTTAAAATTTGGTTTAGTTAATTAGATAACCTAGAACAAATTAGACACATAGGTGACCAATCACATCTAATACAAAACCAATGGTTGGTGGCGACTCCTAAAATAAAAATAAGAAAAAGGAACTCACATACACACACCCCCCACTCTAGAGACATAAGCACACAAGAGTCACATTGCCAAGGACCCCATGTGCGACCAACCAAAAGAAATTTTGGGGTGCCCACACCAACCACCCGTCTAGAAATTCCACTAGCATGAATAGTGCAGTACATGGATGACTATAAACCCTCCAAGCCTATATCTCCATGTGTACTTGAGCCATCCAAACTCCAACTAGCAACCAACTTCGCCAAGTCTTTTCTTCATCTAGCTTATTGGAGTCACCACTGTTGAGCCGCAAACAGAAAACAACAAAGGATTTGGATTTAATTTGGCTTCATTAAGTTTCCAACCCTTCAACAAACTCACAACACTCAAGGTTTAGTGATGGAGGTGAAGGTTACAAATTTCTCTCAAGGATATGTCATTTGTGAGAGAAAATAAGAAGAAAGGATAAAGAGATTTGTTTCTCTAGACCAAGGCACTCTCTCTCATACAAAAGGGTTAGGATGAACAAATGCTCTCAACCTAGCAAACCCACAACCACACCCACCGCTAGCCACCACTAGTCACCACCACCGAAAACCCAAAAAAAAAAAAAACCACAGCCACAAATCACCACAACCCATTAGCCACAAAACCCACTCAACCACCAACCACCACCGAAAAAAAAAAATCACAACTCATTAGACACAAAACCCATTCAATGACCACCACAGCCACAGCAACCACTGCCACTATCACTACTACCCAGAACCTTAACCCTAACCACCAAAATCGCAACCAAATCACAAACCCACAACTGCATCACCACCATCATCCAGGAAAAGAAAAACAAAAACTAAAATCAATCAGGCCCACAAAGCCCTATCGAAGCTCCTATCAAACCGCCATAAATCCGATCGGACCACCGAAGCACAGATCGAACCACCGTAAATCTGATCAAAACCCAACTGCCACAAGCAAACCCAAGAGAGGAGAAAGGGACAAGATAGGGTGAGAAAGTTGATTTCAATCAAGAGGGAGAAGAGGAGAGGCTAGGCATGAAGGCGTGGGTGATAGAAAATTAGAAACAGAGAAGAAGCAAAAAGAGAGAAAAGAGAGGAGAGAGTAGTAGCACGCGTGAACCAAATAAACAACATTATTTGTGTTTAACTTCCAACTACAGTCAGCTGCTAAAGATGGCAGTTTACTATAGCTGAGAGTTAAAATTTTTTAAGTATAATATCTTTGATGTTGTGGGTATTTTTAGTGTATTATGTGCTAAAATAGCTTTTATAGCTATTTTAGCACAACTATTGTGAATGCTCTTACAACCCAAATCTTGAGAAAAGGAACTTTGTATAGTGACATACCTGATCCAATAATTTCTTTACCATTGCTCCGGCTTCCGTTTCCCGCAGGTTTTTGAATGTTCAAACGAATATCATTGATGGGACCACTCGATTGAATATGAATGCCTGGAAAAAAAATATACACATGCACAATTATATAATTCAAACTTCACTAACTATTGCAATTTGGCTTTATCTAGGAGTAATGTTTATTACATACAAACTATTTTACACAGTTTTATACATCCCCAAAATGAACTAGAATCATGACTTGAGTTTGTGTACAACAAATTTAACCCTTATCTTAGATTACTAGTGACGTTCAAAAGGCAACACATATAGAATCAAGAAAACTACGAATTGGATTAATGGGAAATGATTTCTTCAAACAATTGATTGACGCACTTTAAATATTGGAAATTTGGAAACAAAAGTAATACCATAAAAAATATTAAAATCTTTAAGTAAGGAACTTACATTATAGTTGTGGTACTAGTAGGAATGTCCCATTAACATTTGTGGGGTGTTAGGTGTTACCCATTTTATTTTATTTTATTTTTTTTTTGTAATAGTTTGGAGGGAAGTTTAAATCCTAATTGCCTTTTTTGGAAAAATAAGAAGGTACGAGTCAAAACTATAAGACTTTTGGCCCAGACGTTACCCATTTTAACATGTACTATTGGAATTGTTTTTGGTATAGAACTAATTCAATAAATTTATAGATAAGACATACATCTCTTAAAATTAGTTAAAATTAATAAAGTCCAATGACGTTACCGATTTACGTATATGGCAAATATAGACAAATTATTTTTTGTCTCAAATTTTTTCAAATAATCCAACTTTTATCTTTCTTTCTTTTTTTTGAAATAAAGAAGTTTTTAGTGTCTAAAAGCTAAAACCTAAAAAATACAAAAGTTGATTTAACTAAAAGCTAAAACCTAAAAAATACAAAAGATTTTTGCTGAAAATACTGTATCTAAAAGCTAAAAACTATAAATAAATAAAAAGCTGATTGATTTTTTGCTAAAAGTACTATAGCAAAAGAGTAATGTGGAACACTAGAACCACAATAAGCAAAAGAAGACTTGGTATTTTGAGCAAAATTTATAAAATGAGACGCATAGATAGTTGATTGTAGCTAACTTTTTGTTGACATCCCATTTTGCAACCCGCATTTAACCTCACATGGAGGGTAAAAGGGTAATTTCACCTTGGAAATATGCATCTTGATTTTGGTCACTAGATCCTTAATCTCATCTCACCAAAATGATCTTAATGTTGTAACGATCAAATCAACTGGTCATAAGCCCTATTCGGACCACCAAATTGAATGTTATCATCAGATCAAGTTCTAATGGCTGAGATGCACTATCAAAAATTGAGTCCGACTATATGTGATTATGAACAATTGATTTCAATTGGTTATAATTATAATCAATTTAAGAACAATGATGTGTCATAATTAAATTGGTTAGGACTACATTTTATGGTAGGGTTGCACACACCTAATTAACTAGATAATTAAACATTAATTATTCAATGAGTAATTTGTGCAATTATCTTTTAATTAGGGTAAATTTGGAACCAATTATGTCTGAAATGGGAGTGATTGGAGCCATTTAATGTTAATTGTGAGCTAATTTGGGACCTATTAATGTTAATTATGCTGAAATTAATTTCTAGCAAATGACCTATGCTCACCATTTCATTGATATCTCTCAGAATGTTTGTAATATGTGAATGAAGTTAATTTTCCCAGAAACTAGACATCTAGGACTTCAATTTGAGCACAAGAATGAGACAATTCCGATCAGAATTGAGTCAGATATGATTATTCGAAGTTGGCTCTACAGGCTGTTACAGCAGCTACAGAAAAACCGAATTTTGACTTGCTCCTCATTCCCACCAATCTTTCCATTTAATGCACCAGATTTCCCTTAAGGCTAAAATGAAGTCTAGGTTCATGATTCTTTGTCAACCCTCATTAAATGGCATTCCATTCATATTTCCTCCACCACTACTATATAAACCCCCCATCTCCTTCATTCCAAAAGCACACAAAAAACCCTTTCCTCTTCTCTTCTCTTGAGTTCTAGTGAAGTTGAGTAGTCTTGTCATATCTTGGTCTTCCTGAGACTCAAGTTATTGAGTGAGACTCACTCTCCCTCTTCTAGTTCTTCTTTTCCTCAACCCTTAGGACCTCCATCAAGAATCCCCTCCTCCACCATATGGATCTTGCATGAAGGTATAATCCCCTTCCCTAACTGTTTGTTTATGTAGCCATGATGAGAATTTAAGATTAAAGCATGATAATTCCCTTGAATATGTTTGAATGTTCTTAATTGTTCTTATGTGCCTTTTCACATGTTCTTTGGTTGTTCATCAGCATGTTCATGCATATCACTAGATTTAATCTTTAAATCCATACATCAAAAATATGAAAAACATGTTTGTTTAATAATTCTTTCAAATCCTTGAATCTAGTTATCACCATCCACACACATTCACTAGAATTTATTTTTCAATCCACCAATACTTAATAAATTGAATTTATGGTTCATCACATGCACACATTAAATTCAACATGCAAATTGATTGACATATTGATGATATGATATGAATGCTGGGCCACCATAGTTCAGAAGACCGGTTTCACGGCAAGGTAAGCCTAACACCTTCCCTGCACTTTCTTTGTAAATATAGCCTCCGAACTTAGACTGGGCGGTTGATAGACCAATGTTTATCCTGTAATTTTCAATTTTTAGATTGAAATTAGAAATAAAGCTATGTACTTTATTTTAGATTGTATCTAGGACCAAAGCCATGTAATTTTCCTGCATCAATGTAAATTCAATTGTAAATTAATAAAATGAGGAGTTTTTCACCATATTTTTTATTTTTTCAATAATTAAATAAATGGCGACTCCATTGTAAAACCCTTAATCTAAAGTGGAAAATATAACTAGTCGAACCTCCATTTTGAGAGGCACAATAATTTACTCCACCCATTCACGTGGATTTCCACCTAACACTCCTAAAAATGGGGCCGGGGCGCGAAGTCTCTCAGCGTTGGCTACTCCACTAGGGATATTGAGGGCTGCTTCACTAGGTTATGGTGCCAACATGTCATTGTTTCGCTATTGCTTTTGTATATAACATGTCTAATATGTCATTATTCTCATGTCATGTATCATTTTTGTTTTGAAATGAAATTTATTTATTTGAAAAGTAGCCCTAAGTTTAAAAGGTTGAATGATTATGGTCTTCCCGAGACTCACATACCCAAATGCATGAACTTACCACCCCACCGCGACAAGGATCATCATGGTTATACCACGTGTCTATAAGGGACAAACCGTACCGTCGGACCAATGCGGCTTCCGGCGCCACAAGTTGGGAGGTACGACGTCCTAACTTGCGGGGGACCTTTAACCTTACCTTTCTACCCATGTTGTAGGACCTACGAACCTACCTTAGGTCGGTCCATATTACATGCTAATTACTGCATTATGCATGTGTTTAGTCAAGAGCCGAACCACGACAGCCAAGCCCAACGCTGAGCCCACCATAATTGCTTGAACCTTGTATGCTATCAATGAACTCAGCTCAAAGGCTCGTGGATGGAACTCTACTTGGTATGAAACCGAAATTGTTTCTCGAATCATCCTAAGCCCAATACTTCTGTGCCTCATCAAAGGTGTATTCAAAGATGGGATCAAATATCAAATAAACCACAAGATACATGCCTTCCAAGTGTAAGGTCAAGCCAGCTTCAAGCAAATACCAAACATCATATGGTTCAAGCCTTCCAAGTGCAAGCCCAAGCCATTTCATCATAATCAAGGTTCAAGCATACCAGCCTCAAGCATCCTAAATGGACCAAGAAGAAGCAAGGGCCCAACTTGCCTCACTCCACATTTGGTTTGCAACATCATGGTTGCTTAAAGTTTGCTTGTTTATTCCATGTTTTCTATGTTTTTTGAATTTAAAATCCATGTAGTATTTTGATGTACTTGTTCATGTATATATTTTAAAAATTCCAAAAAAAAAAATCAAGATTCCCAAATCTTTCCAAAAAAAAAAAAAAAAAAAAAAAAAAAAAAAAAGAGAAAATTCTTCAAAAAAAAATCTTTGGACTAAGGGCATTGAACTTCCTAGTGACTTTTCTAAAGGCCCAATTTTTTTCTTTCAACGATTTCAAGATTAAAAAAAAAAAAAAAAAAGGAGTCTCCTTTTCAAAATGGTACACGAGGATCCTTGACAAAACTTTTCTAAATCGTGGTGTTTAAAGTGCCTAACAATCAACTCAGACAGAAAGGATTAATTTCATTTGATCCGTAAACACTTTTGCTAAATTACTTTGAATAAAGAAGAAATGTGTCTTAGCAAGGCAATCAAAGAAAATCTACC
Source organism: Notholithocarpus densiflorus (assembly GCA_030021035.2). Taxonomy (NCBI): domain Eukaryota; kingdom Viridiplantae; phylum Streptophyta; class Magnoliopsida; order Fagales; family Fagaceae; genus Notholithocarpus; species Notholithocarpus densiflorus. The sequence continues at coordinate 67,773 of JARYZH020000400.1, forward strand.
CATCGTAAATTCAAAAATCTCATGCATTCATTCCAAATTTCTAAAACTTTTGTCCTTAATAGAGCATTCATACTTTTCTTTTTAAGAGAATTTATTAAAAGAGCTCAAGTCATCGTGTTTCATAAAGAAGTACATAGGACAGGAGGCCGCCTTTGGTAAAACAAAATTATACCTAATACCTAGAATGATCATTATCCATCAAGCAGCTCCATTCGAAAGCCTTTAAACACTTAGCCTCTTTTTTAATATGAACCCAATAAAATTCAAACTTGGGCTGGGAAAATCAAGTTATGCATACTTAAATCTCATGTCAGGAGGACTCAACCTTGTAGTTTTGAAGCACTGGATAAAACTTCCAGAAGAAATGAAAGAAAAGTGGAGAATTCATTAAAACTAAAGATAAGAGATTGTCAAAGAAAATGAGCTTTCACCAATCATGATGAGAAATGAAATTCCATCAATGTGAGAAACAAAATGCATCAAGTTTGAAGAACCTAAAATTCATCAGCTACAGCAGTAGAAGGTTCATCCAAAAGAAAGTTCATCAAAAAAAGGAAAGATTCACTGCTAATGCAGCTGCAAGGCATCGAGGCAAGAAAGAAGCCTAGAGAGTTGCATCAAAATGACCAAAATCATTAAGCTAAGAATACAAGAAGGGCAAAAGGTCCCTAAAAGTTCATTCAATCAAGAGATGAAAGACCAAAAATAAAATAAAATAAAAATAAAAATAAAGAAGTCTCATAGGTTGAAACCCAAAAGGGCGGTCTAGGGCAAAAGTTAGTACAAAGAAAAGAGGAAGAAGAAAAGAAAAAGGGTAAACCCTGCACCAAGTTGGAAACTTGGGAAGATGCATCCTAAAAGAAAAGGATTTTACAAGATGAAAGTCTAAAGGTATGATTCAAGAGTGAAATGAGCATAAAAACAAATGCTTATACAAGTGATCAATGAAGACCAGTGAGAATATGACAAAGAAGAAATATGAAACTCTTCCAATACTTGATTTTTGAGTAATGCATACTTAGGGGAACATCATAGAGAATTTTGAGCCTTTTATATCTTTCATCACAACCCAACCCGGCCTATTGTATCCCATGAATAAGACTTCCTGAAGTTCTGTTAATTGTAGGCACACATTTTAAACTCTAGTAATATTTTCTCTTGAAATTAAGAAGGAAAAATGTTTAAAATTGTCAAACCCTGCTGTAGATGATATGTCCGAGGAAAAATTTCACAAATCCTCAAAATGACTCAAAAGAACTTCCAAACTTGAGCACTCTCCCTTGTTTGCACCCAACAATGTGATTGATAAATATTATCATTCATTTCTTGATGCCTTTGGAGACTTAATCTGACGATGTTCAAAAGGAAGAAGCAAATTTGATTACATGAGTCTAATGATCTTGATCTCCTAATCAAAGAGATTTGTTTGACCTTGAACACTTTGATTTGCCAAAATGGTTGTTTAAAGGATCACCCTCTTGTTCCCAAAAAAAAAAAAAAATCATTCTTTTCAAAATCCAGCTTCTTGAATCACTGCTCGACTCGATCCTCTATGAGAGCAGGTGCGTAGGGTACTAAAGGTCTTGGCCCCAATCACCCAACAAATTCATATCTTGGTTTTCCGAGACTCAAGTTATTGAGCGACTCACTCTCCCTCTCTTAGCTCTTCTTTCCTACCCTTAGGGACCTCCATCAAGAGTCCCCTCTCCTCCACCATATGGATATTGCAATGGCGTATACACATCATTCCCTAACTGCTTGTTTATGTTGCCATGATGAGAATCTCTAAGATTAAAGCATGATAATTCCCTTGAATATTTGAATGTTCTTAATTGTTCTATGTGTTCTTCACATGTTCTATATTCATCACATGCCCATGGATATCACTAGATTTAATCTTAAATCCACATCAAAAATATGAAAAACATGTTTGTTTAATAATTCTTTCAAATCCTTGAATTGTGTTATCACCATCTACACACACATTCACTCAGAATTCTATTTTTCAATCCAAATGCAATACTTAATAAATTGAATTATGGTTCATCACATGCACACACATTAAATTCAACATGCAAATTGATTGACATATTATGATATAATATGAATGTTGGCCACCATAAAGCTTAAGACCGGCTTTCACTCGGCAAGATGGGTGTCTAACACCTTCCCAATCTTGTAACATATGCTCGAATCCTGGGATCAAGTGGTTGATAGACCAATGTTTATCCTTGTACTTTTCAATTTTTAGATTGTAACTAGAAATAAAGCTATGTACTTTATCTAGATTGCATTCAGGACCAAAGCCATGTAATTTTCCTATGATCAATGTAAATTCAATTTCAAATTAATAAAATGAGGAGTTTTTCAATTATGGTTTTCTTATTTTTCCAATAATTAAATAAGTGGCGACTCTATTGTAAAACCCTTAATCTAAAGGGAAATATAATTAGTCGAACCTCCATTTTGAGAGGCAATAATACGACTCCACGCATTCACGTGGGTTTGGCCCAACACTCCTAAAAAAGGGGGCCGGGGGCGCGGTCTCTCACACTTTTTGACTAAAACTTTGCAGTAGAATACATATAACATGGAATCCTAAACTTGAACCAAAATAAGCTTGGGTTTTTTGTGGGACTTGCATGGGCCCACAAACAGTAAATAAGTTTCAGCAAAAAGCCATTAAAAAGCTGGTGCTAAAAGTAGCTTTAGCCTTTTACAACACATCTATATATATAATAATAGGTAAAACTGAGAGAAAATCCAATTAGATTTCAAATTGGAATTCAATTAAAGTCTAATTTTGCGCCATGTGTCTCATTTAATCTAAATTTTAAATTTTTGTGCCAAGTATATTAATTCAATGTAAAAATTGGATTTCAATTAGAGTTTAGTTTTGTGCCACGTGTCCCATTTAATCTAAATTTTTAATTTTTGTGCAAAATAAGTTAATTTAGTGTAGAAAACGAAGAGTCCAATATAAATAAACCATAAAAAACCTAATCATATAATTAAAAAAAATTCAAATTTATAAGTCATTTATGTAATATGCCATTACTATGTAATATATATATAAATATATATATATATTAATTGATTAAAGTTTAGAAAAAATTCAATTAGAATCAAAATTGAATTTTGCTTTTGTTAGTTTTCCATACAAATTAAATTGTTTAGATTTTTTTTTTTTTTTTTTGAACTAATGAGCTTATTTTTTATACAGTTTTTTTTAGATATTTTGTATATGAAGATATTGAACGTAACAAACTGTAATTGTGCTGAATGATCCCATACACATATACCCTTTCAATTTAGAAGATACTATTTAACCAATTTAATGTTTTATTTTATGTTGTATTTAGTAGAATTTCGCAAACAATAATTATGAATTTATTTTGTATATGTAATATCCAATAGTGATTTTCAAAATCATATACGTAATAACAATGTAACGAGAAAATTGGTGTAACCAATATCATAAAAATTGTAAGGAAAAACTATTTTAGTACCTCCAAATGTCCTGGTCAAACTATGTCCTATATGTTTAATAACTCAAGCTAACATCAATAACACAACTACAATTCATCATTTGGGTTACATACTAGTTTAATATAAAAGTTACCAAAAATTATATCTTTTGATAAATACTATGAAAATAAGTTACTAGGAATAAGCAAATCAAACGGACATATTAATATAACTTTCTAAGTGAATATTATAATTATTATTATTATTATTATTATTATTATTATTATTATTATTATTATTTTGAGAATCAACTGTTTAAGTAATATAATTACAAGGTTAAGATATAAACAAGCTAATTTATAATAAATCTTAGTTATATTCTGTATGTGCTGACTCACATTTTCTGTCACTTTCTTTTTCATGTCTAAAAATAATAAATTATTAGAATGTTATATATGAGTAGAAGTTTATTTTTTTTCAACATTGATTTAAGTTGGGTCATACACATTATTCTTGTGCGATATGATTTTGGTTTGATGTAAATGTTACACGTCATAAAATATACTTTCACTATGTGGACACACTATAAGCACATTAAAATTATAGAAACTATAATCAAAGCTTTAAGAGGTTTAGAAATGCTTTTCTTATTAAAATTCTATTATAAAAAATTTCTTTATATCTAAAAAAACCATTATTTATTTTAATTTATTTTGATAATAATTTTTTTATTAATAATATAAATTGGGCATTGTGCTTGTGCTATGTGACTTGACTTAAGTATTATCCTTTGTCATAGGACGTGCTTTCTCAATATAACGCACTGTAAAATTAAAATTATTAAGACAGATTTTTATAAATTAAATTCCACTTACATTTGAAGAAATTAAATAAATAAATAAATAAAACGACTCCAATTAAAATTTAATTATCAAAATATATCAATAATTTTAAAGAAGCTTCACCATTTATTATAAATTATAATCTACAGCAATTCTTGGTTTTGATCAAACCTAAACTTACACAATATATTATTTAAATAATTTGGAAAAATTATATTTTAAACCTTATAATTCTATTATCTATTTAATTTTTTAATTTCAAATATTTTATTAAAATATTTTCTATAGCTTTCATATAAGTTAACCAGTAATTTGCATAAGCATATATATACTATAATAATGAAAATGACGTCATTTCACTTGTATTCCTTTAACTGCAACGATTTTCTAAGAATTATAACAAATTTAAAATATGACTGATCATATGCTAAAAGTCTTTTAGTTCAATTGGTCATTCCTAAAATATTAAATTAGGATTATCTATATCAAAAATAGATCCACGCACTTACCGACTATAGAAATAGTCTCTTATAGAAATAATTTCTTACAAAAATCCTCTTAATTTTTCTAATTCTACCATGTTTTTTCCATAAGCATCTCAAAATTCATATATTGATATACTTATTTTTCATTTCCAATGCTATCGAAGAGATCAAGTTATCAACGTAAAATCTTACTTTTTTTAATTTCGAATAATGTTTAAGACTGTTAATCTTAACTTAATTTTTTAGAATTATTATTTTGTATTTAGGCTTATGAATCACTTGGATATTCTAGAATTTATTCATATTTTAATTGAGAAAAATATTTTTCATTACATCAAAATGGTAGTATGGTACCACTACGTGTGCGTTTGGCTCCAAATTAAAAAACTAACTTATTTTACTATTCAGCTTATTTTTGCTACTATTCATGGATCCTACTGTACTATTTCAACTAATTTTTACTTTTATTTACAATACTTTCAGCAAAAAGTTTACAATTTCAGCAAAATAAACGGATTCCAAACAGACCCGTACATGTGTTACCCGATGTAGTATTAATAATGTTGGGTGTTACAACCTATAGATATGTTTAGTTTAACTGTCAAGATTTTTATAATTCAATTGGCACCTATTTATGTTTTTTCTTTTTTTAATAAAAATTCGATAGTTATAACAGGAGAGGGGAGGTTTGAACCTTGGTGTATCTAGGTGGCAAACTAGTTAAGCTACAAAGCACATGGAGCACCTCTTTATGCTTCTAATAGAGTCATCTAAAGTTCAAATTTCTCATTTCCTATTATAACTATCACAATATGAGGAAAAAAAAAACATAGAATTTGTAAATTTAGATATGAAAGAATGAAAATATATGATATTCCAAATTTCAACCCATTATTGGATGATACAAGCACCCCCGCTCCCCCTCCTCCTCCCCCTCCCCCTCTTAAATAAACAAAAAACTGTTATTGCATGATGTTACCTAAAAAATCCTTAATAAAATTAAATCCATTTGTCAAATGGGCCTCCTGTAATGCTTAGAGCCTTGCACCATCTCTTCTCTTCTCTTTTGGGCTATATTGGATCTACAAACCAAGGATATGGGTTTGGCCCTCAAGGGCCCCCCTTTTCATAGATTTTTTTTAAGGGATATCGTCACATAATTCACATTTATATAATTAAATTCATCCATTATTTACATAATACTAAGACAAGTCAACGAAAAACAAGAGTGAAGAGTAAAAGGGATGGTACTAACCGGAATAGATCCATCGTTTCCAAAATACGAGCCGATTTCCACTTAGGAAATAATCAGGCATACAAGCCAGTGCATAAAAAGGGGAGTTACCAGATACAACCAAACGTGGACAACGGTTGACTAAATCCAAAGCAATATCTATATTGTGTTGTACCATATGGACAGAGAAATTAATCAATCATACAGAATTATATTGCGAAAATTTCAAGTAGGAAATAATACTCAATGGATAGTTAAGACGAAGAGTTAATTCTTACCCAAAGCTTTGTTATATATTGCCTCGCAAACAACTGAAGCCCCCACGGTGCCATTTTCTGGGTTTAGAATTTCTAGCGGAGTGAGCGAATAGAGATAACGAGCCAATTTTAAATGCCCGTAGCAAAGAGCCAGAACAACTGGAATATTTCCTTTGTTAGTTGCAATTCTGATCAAGTTCTCATTCTTTCCAAGCATGCATTCTGCTATACGGTAGTTTCCATTATAAGTTGTCCGAGCTAGAGCTGTGAAACCTTCAAAATCTTTTATTTCCAAATTTTCTTCAGACATTTGCTTTACCAACTCCTCCACTATATGCACATGTCCAGCTTCAGCAGCAACATGAAGTGCGGTCTTCTCCGTAACTGTGATTTTTGCACTTTTTGCATGCGGATGGCGATTAAGGAACTCCTTGGCAGCATTCCAATCACCAATTTGCAAAGCTTTGTATAAGTCCATATAAATCTCAACGCCATCATCAAAGTTTCCTGCCAAACTTTATTTGATTATTTATTTATTTTTTCAGAGATTTTTTTTTTCAGAGAATGAAATGAAACGAAACCATTCTGACATCTACATGTCAACTATCAGTTGATACTTTTTGTTGATTCTGAATTTCAATATTAATTAAATACCTAGAGACATTGGATTTAGTACAGACGAGCCATACCATGTCAAAGCAAGTGCAATATGAGCCTAAAACATCCCTATAAAGTTTGGTGAAACTTGAGTGAAAAAATCTATAAGAGATTAAATATGATTCTTATTAAGATAATAATTATGAAGATGAGTTAGTGTTTAGGAATCAAATCTACATAAATGTGAAAGGTTGAATAAATGTAATGCTACTAATGAATTAAGTAGTATACAAAGAGAGCTAGGGGCAATGTCAAAGCCAACTTTGTTGTTAGTATACAAAGGAGTAGAGAAAGAATAGAATGATACATAATGTCATCTTTGGCATTGGAACTAGCAACCAAATATGTGGGAGTAAAATGCTTTTTTTAGATTTTGATGAACCAATAACTGAAAATGTTACTTTCGAAGTTTCAATAACTCAAATGAAGTTCTTTTGAAACAAAAAGTAAAGGTTCATATTTGCTTAGAAAATATAGATCGCAAATTTATTTCTGATGTCTATTATATATTTATATTCTCAGTTTGAAAAAAATTATTTAAGACTAGGCCAAATGTCAAGAATGAACTGATTGGACAATTGCGGTAGAGTAATTGTTGCAGCAAGCTCAGTGCAGCAGCAAGCAGTACAACAGCAGTATCAACTCAATAACAGCATGTAGTTAATGTGCAATTAGTGGCATATGGTTAATTGTAATCCGCACATGCTCATTTCAATTAGGTCACATGCTTATTTGAATTAGGACATGTGCTAGTATGAACTATAATAGTAGTTAGATAGCTGTTAGGAGAAAGATAGAGTTTGTTACGACAGTTAACACTCTAGAAGAAGTTGTTTCTAACTAAGCCTTGAGTATAAGAGGCTAGTTCTTGTAATCATGGAAGTTAAGTAATAAAGAACTAAGTGAATTCTTTTCTAAGTCTCTAAATTCTCTCATTCTCCCTCTTAATCTCTGGGGGCTCGGTTACCTCTAAAGAACCAGTACAGTTTCCATTACCTAAACAGCAAACCACCAAGACCTTAAGGAAGGTCTTAACAACCAACTTTTAAAAAAAGACTATGATACTCTCTTGAGGGATTGTAGTTGGTTAGGGACTACGGAAAAATGTGATAATCAAGGTGCCGATGACATTTAAATTTTGCTGGACTTACAATTTATGGTGAAGAAATAAGATGATGAGAGAATTGTCTTCCATTGAAAATCTGGCCAAATTTATGAAGATGTATCATTGTTAAGCAATCAAGAAATAGCTTTTAGAGAGAAACTAATCCGCTGTAGCTTATTCATAGCAATGTGTGTGGACCGAAACCATCATTGCTTTTTGCTTTGTACAAATAACTATTTTCTTCTCTTCATTGATGATTCTAGTCAAAAAAATGATTTTTTTTTTTTCTAAAATAGAATTATCAGGATTTTAAAATTATTTAAAAAGTTTAAACTGTTGTAGATAGGTATAGTAGTTATGAAATTAAAACCTTGTGATTCAATAGAAGGGCAAATTCAGATCAAATTAATTTAAAGAATTTTATGAAACAAATAGTATTGGTCATCTTTAAAAGTCCTTAGATCACCAAATCAAAATGGCATAGCTGAAAGAATGATCTGATAAATTCTTAACATGATATCGAGAACTATGATCCAAGTTAGAGCAGACAAAAGATACAGTTACGTCTATTTAGGGGCATAACATATGTAACTGTACCATGTCAAAAGCAATCTACGCTAGATGATAAGAGTGAGAGGCATGTGCCGTTTAGTTATGATCCAATAATTAAAGGCTATAAGGTCTACAATCCAAGCATTGAAAACGCTATTATAAAAAAAGATGTTAAATTCAATGGCATAAGTACATGGTGTTAGGGTCATAATTTGTATGCGTTGGAAATGCATTCCAAAATGCACTCTATATGTATTTCAAGTCTAAGCGTAAGGGTCATATCTTATGTGATTAGAATATCTTATAGACAAACACACACTTTATATTTAATTGAGGGTTAGTTTCTAGTGTTCAAAAAGTCCTTGAATTCCCATAAAAAAAAAAGTCCTTGAATTTGATAACAAGTGGTATTATTGAAGATATAAGATTGACTGCTCAAGAAAAGCTAAAACTGATTAGAATATCTTATAGACAAACACACACTTTATATGTAATTGAGGGTTAGTTTCTTGTGTGTTCAAAAAGTCCTTGAATTTGATAAAAAGTGGTATTATTGAAGATATAAGATTGACTGCTCAAGAAAAGCTAAAACTGTAGATTTTGATACCTACTCAATACTTGTCGATCTATTGAGAGTTAATGAACCTTGATATCTTCTCGACACCTTTCGATCTATTGAGCATGTATAAATTGAATTTAAAATTCAGTTTTCAGCCCATGATGACTTGGATTTCTAGAAATTCGTGTAATAGGGTTCCAAAACATATAAAAGAAATATTTTATAGTCCTCATCAAGTAGACAGAGAGACACACATAATAGGAGTTGCTACGGCGTTTTGTGTGCCTAGGGTTTTATACCAAGCTACATCTGGTTCTTCCAAGCATGGATTGAAGAACTCTACAAAGCTACAACAATAAAAAAAGGTTGTTGTAGAGTCAGTCATAGATAGGGAGATTCGTGCAAAGGAAAAGTCTTCAACAAGATCAAGTCCAATTAGGAATTGGAGTTGAGACTAATATAGCTCAGTAAGTTCTACTGTAGGTAGGTACTTTGGGATAGACCTGTAGGGTAAGATTCTTTATACTTGTAACTGCTTGTTCTTAATTAGTGGATTCTTCAGGAGTAGTTACCTTAAATTCACCCAATGAGGTTTTTCCTGTGATGGATTTCCCCATCGTAATGAAATTGTCGTGTCAAACTTATTTTCCATTGCACTTAATTTAGTTTGGTGATTTGATTGTGCCTTAATCTGATTTGCATTTAATTTTGACTAATTAATCAACTTTGGTAATTGGATTAATTAACTGGGGTCAATCCATAACCTAACACTAAGTTTTTAGTGTCCAAAAGTGTATTGAAGATCTATTGTAAGACCTAAGAAAACTGTTCAAGAAATTGCTCGAGAATGTTGAATTTGGCATCTCGACTACACCTCGATTAGAGGTCAACCAATCGAGAATTACTAGATCTCAATACATGGATCGGCACCTCTCGAATAATCGAGCTACATGAAAACTAAACAGGGGAGAAATTTACCAGCATGTGCTCATTGCTCCAGAAAAAAGCTTGGGTTCTTCCACAAGGGATTTGGATTTTTAGCTCATGATGACTTGGTTTGTCTTGGAATAGTGCACTAGGGTTCCTAAAGGTATAAAAACCATATATTACAATAGTCATCATAGAGAGAGAGAGAGAGAGAGAGAGAAGAGACAGGCATACTAAGGGGTGACTACAATTTTGTATGCCTAGGGTTTTATACTAAGCTGCTACTTTTGTATTGAAGCATGTTACTGTGAAGAACTTTGCACAAGTCAAGTGCATTAATCAAGGATTGTTATAAGATTCAGCCACAAATTGCTAGATTCGTGCACATTGAAGAAGTCTGTTAAAAGGAGTAGTCCAATTGGGTTGGAGCTAGGCATAGGTCAGTACGTTCTACAATAAGTAGGTATTTCGAGATTGGGTAATTCCTTGTACTTGTAAACTCAATATTTGTTAATGGATTCTTTAGAGAGTAGTAACCTAAATAACACTCGTTAGGGTTTTCCTGCGAAGATTGTCCTATCGTGACTATATCACCTATGTCAAATTTATTTTCCACTGCAATTAACTCTAGACTAGCAATGTGGTTGTACCTTTATTGGACATTGCATGTAATTAGACCAATTAATCAACTTGGGTAATTGGTTTATATAATTAGGGTCAATTTAAACCCAACGCATGAAATAAGGGCACTCGAAAAGATGAGAAATATCATTTTTTTTCCTTTACCTAGAAGAGAACAATGTTAATTAAGTTTGGAAGAACTTTCCTATCCACCTCCATCACCAACATCTCTTATTCATAAAAGTATTGTTATTATCAACACTAGAAAGAAGTTCTAGTGAAAGGCTATGGTGAATGGGAAGTCTACAAAATCTCAATGATTCAATTGAGAATATATATGGTCTAACATTTTTTTTTTCCTTGTTTGAGGAATGAAAACCTATAAAATATAAAGAAATGATATCAACAAAGAGATCAAGGCAATAGAAGAAGAATGATAAATGGGGGTAACAAATTTAGTGTATGGAAGAAAGGCTATTGATGTACAATGGTGTACAAGATGAAGACGAGTAAAAAATGAGGTAGATAGATACAAAGAAAGAATGTTAGTTAAGGTTGATAGCCTAGACAAGGTTTTTTTTTTTTCATATAAGATAGAAATTTTGTTCTATCCTAATCTAAATGTTATGCATTAATTATGATGAGATATTTGCCTTAATTTCTCCTTTGGAAATTATACCACTAAGAGCACTAGCATCATATGTGTCAAATGTTAAATTTTTAGCATTTGACATACCAAAGACCAAAAAACAAGGTTCATGAGGTGTTTCAAATGCTAAAAGTTTTAGCATTTTTAGCAGAATTGTTACAGTACAATTGTATTGATAGAATTGTACTGTAGCATGTTGTAAAATTAAATAACAATTATTTATTCTCTCTTTCTCTCTCCCCCCTCCTCCCCCTCTTATTTCTTTTCTTTTCTCTCTCTTCTGTCTTTTGTCTTCTCTTACACGGACATTCAAATGCCATTTCTATTTTCTTTTTCTTTTATTCCTCTTCTTTCTTCTTTCACATGGACATTCAGGGGCCTTCTTTTTCTTTTTCTTTTTCTTTTTTCCTCTTCTTTCTTCTTTCACATGGACATTTAGAGGCCATCTCTCTCTCTCTCTCTGGGTTGAGATCAGCTTTTCAAGTGGTGTGGGGCTAGGATTGATGGCTTTGCAGTGGTATCCCTCTCTTGCACACCAGCGAAGCCACCACCAGTGGCCGCCGACCTCTTTCTCTTCTATTTATTTCTCTCTTTTTTTTCTTTTCTTTTTTTTCTTTCTATTCTTGCTTGTCTTATGGTGTTTGTGTTTTGGTTTTGGGATGGGTTTTGTGGTGGTTTTGGTGTCCCAGGTGATGGGTTTTGATGGTAGTGGTGGAGAGTTATGAAGGTGATGGTTAGTGGGGGTGATGGATGGTGGTGCTTGGTTGGTTTGGTTTTTGTTTTTATTTATTTTTTTAATATAGCTAGGTTTTTTTATTGGGCATAAATACTGTTTTGGTCCCTACATTTTGAACCCATTCCCATTTTGGTCCCTACTTTTTTTTTGACCGCTTTTAGTCCCCAAAATCAAAAACCATTCCATTTTCATCCCTATCGTCATCTCATTAACGGAAAATAACCTACGTGGCAAACATAATACACAAGTCAGCATTTTAAATATTAAAAAAAGCCACGTCGTTATTTTTCCTTTTCTTTAATTATTTTAAAATAAAATAAAATTTTAGTTTTTATTCAATTATTTAAATAATAATTAAAATAAAATTTTCTTTTCTTTTCTTTTCATTATTTTGTTGGAGGATCATTTAGATTTTTTCTACATATTATTTCCCAGAAAATATTTGATTGTTCTTCATGTTCTTCCCCAAGAACATGGTTGCCTAGAAAATTAAAAATTCAAGATTTTTCTTCTCTTTTCTTGCATTTTCTTAGCAACCAAACAAGCAAAAACACATATAAAATCATGATCAAACTTAGCAATTCTAACACAATCAACTAACAAAACCCAAACCATGGTCAGATCAAAAGCACAAAACCAAAAATACCAAAACCCAAAGCCGATCCTTATCAATAAAATACACCAAAACACAAGCCAATCCTCATCAATTTCAGATCTGGTTAGATTAAACCATGGTAACCATCATTGGCATTGGGCTCCATTAACATGCATGCTTCTTCTTTTAATTTCCTCTAAACAATCCTAACCAAAGACAAGACCTTAGAGAGAGAGAGAGAGAGAGAGAGAGAGAGAGAGAGAGAGAGAGAGAGATGATGAGATTTCGATCAGCCACTACTGATCTAGGTTTAGAGAGAGAGAATATGAGATTTCGATTAGCCGTGGGTTTCGGCCATGGGTCTTTGGGTCTTCAACCATGGGGTTTCTGCCATGGGTCTTCAGCCATGGGTTTAGAGATGATGATAGGCCATGGGTTTTTATTCATGAGATGGATCGGCCATGAGAGAAGAGAGAGAGAGAGAGCTCGAGTTTGAGATGAGAGAAGAGAGAGAGGGATTGGGTCTTCAACAATGAATTTCAGCCATGAGAGAAGAGAGAGTTTGAGACGAGAGAATATAGAGAGAGAGCACAAGTTTAAGTAGTGTTTTTGTGTTTGGTTTCTCAAAAAGCTTTTGGCTCATGGAAGAAAAGTTCAATTTTCTTCAGAAATATAATGAAAAAAAAGAAAAAGAAAAAGTGTGTGGCCTTGTGGTTTGAAAGTGAAATCTATACTCAGTTTTGATGTTTTGGTGGTGTGGTGGGTTGATTCTTTGGATTTGTCCAGGTTTAATTTTGTGTTGATGTGGATCTTGTGTTAATTTTTTGGGTTTAAAATTTTTTGTGTTTGTGTTCTTGTTCAAGATAAACTCAGATCTCAATTCATGTGATTTTTGGTTTTTAATTCTATTTTTAAAATTTTTTATTTAGTTAAAATTGATAAATTATTTTTTTTTTTTTAATTATATGCTAACGTGGCAATTTTAAATGTCAAATAAAAATTTTTATTATTATTTTAATAGTCACGTCAGCATTCTGTGTGGCAATAGTGTACTCTGTTTGCCACGTAAGCTATTTTTCCGTTAGTGAGATGACGATAAGGACCAAAATGGAATGGTTTTTTATTTTGGAGACTAAAAGAAGTGAAAAAAAATAGGGACCAAAATGGAAATGCAGTCAAAATGTAGGGACCAAAACAGTATTTCCATCTTTTTATTATTATTTTAATGTGGTGTAATGTTAAAATAGAAGACCTAATGTATAGTGTATTGTAAAATGATGAGTTAAAATTGATAAAATAAGTTTTGGCATGGTAAAATGGCATTTGGCATAGAACGCCTAATGCTAGTGCTCTAATAACTGCTAGAATAGCATAGAATAAATATATAGATATCAAATATATGATAAATATGCTTTTTGAATGCTTATCTGGCAAAAGAAGTTTTTGTTGCCATGGGCTATTCTCTCAGAAGGAATTAAGAAAAAGTTTTAAGGTTGAAAAGGCTCAATATAGCTTTAAAACAACATAATTGATAGATGCTTTCAGAACATCGAGTTCTCTAATACCCACATAAACATACTTTTTATTGTAAGTCACATGAATTGAGATATCTTGATTGTTTATTTTTATGTAAATGGTTTGATTTTAACAAGCAGTGATCAAAATATGTTTGAATTATTCATAAAAATAAAGATAAATAAGAGCAATGGTTTGTGTAATAGCGATTGGGCTTATAGCCTGTCAGTGATATGAAGCAAATACAGAATAAAGTTTTTTTTTTTTTTTTTAATTTCTCAAGAAGGATTATGTTAATATACCCTGTGGAATGTAGAGGTAATTTGCCAAAGCACAATGGAATGTAGAGGTAATTTGCCAAAGCACAATGATGAAAATAATGTAAAGGGCAAATTACAACTTCCTCATTTGTGGTGGTTTTGAAACTTGGACCGGACCATCTAGTCAAACTGGGTAACTAGAATTCAGCCATCAATCCGGCTTTTTAAAATTATAAAACCAAAAATTTTTAATTTGCAGCGAACCACTTGAACCGCGGTCAAACCTCCCAATTTGCAAGACCGGACACGATTTTACCGATTGGATAACAAATACTTTGAAAAATAATCTGCGGTGGTCCATCTCGTTTTTCTTCCCCAAAGCTAGAGCCTGATATCTCGTTCAGCCAAAATGCTCCACCATCACTGGATCTTGTCATTTAATTTCTGTTGGAGGAAGGATAGATTTGTGTTGGTGAAGAGAGAGTCATGGAGAGTAAAACTATGAAAGAAGAAAAAAGAAAGACGAAGAGGCCCAAGAGGGAAGAGGAAAGTGTGGTCAGTGGGGGACCCTAGGGGTAGGTTGGTTCTGATGTTTTATTGAGGAGAGGGTGATATGACATATGAGAGGGTTGCATTGGAAATAGTATTTTTTTTTTTTTTTTAATTAAATAAGATGAGGTTGTCAAACCGGGTTAATTGAAAACCGGACTGAAATCTGGTTTTTTAAACATACTGAATCAAATTTCTTTGAAATACCGTGAACCCCTTAAACTGTGGTTACGGTGCAACCACAGTTCAAGCTTGCTTGTTAATTAAAAAAAAAATTTAGAAAAGTGCACTTACCAGATTTAGAACCTAAGCATAACCGATTAGAGTTAGAGCTAAAGTCTAACCACTAAGCTACACTTGCAAGTTGATGCTCAACAATAAAAAAGAAAATACTTGAAGTAAACTTAACGCAATTTAAAAATAAAATAAAAAATAAAAAATAAAAAAAAAACAACAACAACAACTTAACACAATTCTATTCTACTGAATTAAATTATCCATCTCTTAAAGGGAATATAAAAAAAAAATTATAATTAAAATCCTTTAAAGATATTCAACTTTACTTCAAAAATTAATCATAACTCTTAATGTTTTCATGGTTTATTATTTTATTTTATTAACTTTCTTATTTAATTTGTAAATATATGCTTGAAAATCATTAAATTTTCCTCACACATATAGATATTTTAGTCAATTTTGCTAGTTTTATAAATTTAATATCTATATTTGGGTTTTAATTAATTATTAAAGTAATTATGACGTCATCGTGATTCGATCTCAGTCAAACCTAAGTTCAACCTTAAAAACCTTGAACCTCTCCCTTTACCGGTTCTTTAAATGGTCCGGGTTTGAAAACCATGATGATAAGTGACTGTAGACTCTTTGGTTGTTTCTCTTTTTCTTTTGAAATTTAAATTTTATATTCGAAGGGATTAAGAAGTGACGATGAGTTCACTGATTTAGGGTATAGTGTTTTATTCTTTATTAAAAAAAAATTTGAGAAGTCCCAAAAAAAAAATTGAGAAAAGACATTTGTTGGCTTGTGGCAGTAGGTTTTTGTTTTTCCAGTTGAAAGTTTAAATTGAATTTGTTAGGCTAAAAGCATTTGGTTTGTCACATTTTTTGGCAAAAAGTATTGAAATATAAAAGTTGTGAATATATATTTGAAAGAGATTTAATGTTCTATATTTTTAGATCAAGAGTGTTTATTTTTATAAGTTTTTTATTTTTTTTTTTTTTTGAGAATGGTTTATTTTTATAAGTTTGTTACATTTTTTGTATTTTATTTAATTATTAAACTATTTATGACGTCATCATGGTTTTACCTCGATTAAACATCGGTCTGATCTTTAAAACCTTGAACCTCTTTATTTTTTTATTCATTGAACAGTCCAAGTTTCAAAATTAACCAAAATTTAAGTTATTTACGGTTTAAAATTTGACACTTTACTTACTTAAGGTTAGCTTAGGTAGGGTTCTCTAACCCATTTCTGTTAAAAACATGACTAAATATATAATTTTGCACTACTTTTACATTTCTCTACTCTAGAACCACAAAAAATATATAAAAATATAAGATCAAAAAGATTGGTAAAGATTTTTTTTTTTTTTTTTTTTTTTTTAAAGCTTCCTTTGCCTAAACTAATGTCCACTCCATTGGTCGGTCATCCAACTCAACTAATTGTGGACTCCCATTCTTCAGTTCAGTTCACAAACTTCCTACAAGCAAATCAATGTACTAAGGTACCAGTGATTAATGATTTACACCTGACCAATTGTTTGGGTAGATGAGCTCATTGACCATAGCAATAATTACTGGAGATGGATAGAGAGCTCCCTCATGTCTTTGATTCAAATGGCTCAAACTCTTCAAAGCCAATACCACAACCGCCAACACAACTAGAGGCACAGACAACCGTTAGTGGACTGAAGATCCCATCTCTGAAAGGCTGAGTCGGTTCCGAAGCATCAATTGAGGGCAAGTCATTGACTATATCACCGTTGCAACCCAGCTATCAACCTAGACTCAACAGTGTCAGTTCCCAAAGTGTCGGCTGCTTCGTGAAATTGGAGCAGATTAGCGAAGGCACTTATGAATATTTCTTTACTTCTTTTTTGACTTTTTTTTTTTTAGTTTGAATTTAAAATTTATTTTCTGGGCTTTTCTCTTCTTTCAATTTTTGTAGTAAATTTTGGATTTTTTTTAATTGGTGGTATTAGTGGATATAATTACTAAAGATGAAACAAACTAATGTCGAGAATGTTTTCTTTTCTTGAGTATTACTATTTGATTATATCAGTATGTGATATTGGATTTTTTTTTTTTTTTTTTTTTGAATCGAGATGTCTATGTAGCAAAATCTATATATGGATAAGCAATTCTTATTAAAATGAGAATTATGGGTTTGGCTTTCTTATGAACAACAAGATGTTGGGTTTTTGCAAATTTGAGTTGTGAGTTGCGTGTTGATGATGCTTGGGTCTAAGGTTGATTTGGACGTTTTAGTTTAGGATTGTCGTGGATTAGATGCTGACTTCGTTGGTTACTTAGAAATTGATGAAGGATTTTGTATGGTTGCTGGATCTAATGATTCTTTTATGGTATTTGTTTGAATCTGTGCATTTGATGCATTGAGTGAAAATGCAAGGTTTGAGGTGCTAAGATACTGAATAAAATTTTTTACCAATCATCTTTTGATCTCATTCTTTTTCTTCTTTTTTTTTTTTTTTTTTTTTTTTTTTTTTTTTGGTGTGTTTTTAGAGAAAAGAGACACAAACGTGGAGCAAAATTACATATTTAGCTCCATTTTTAACATGTGGGTTACAGAACCCAAAATACCCAAAATGAGCTAACCTCATATAGATAAAGTGTCAAATTTCAAACCACAGGTAAGTAACTTAAATTTTAGCCAAACCTAAGTTGTAATTTGCCCTAAAGTAAATCCAAACCACATTTGGGGTAGTCCAGCACACGTGCTAAAAGGAAAGTCTGATAAGTTGGAACCAAAGTCAAAAGTATGTTTGTATGTAGGTTATCCAAAAGAAACTAGGGAGTTATTTATTCTATAGTCATACTTATAACTAAGTGTTTGTTAGCACAAATGCCAAATTTTTGAAGAATGATTATATGAATAATTTTACTCCTAGAAGTAGAGTTGTCTTAGCTGAAATAACTAAATGTATAATTGAAAAATCAATGGATTAAATTAGGAATGAAGTGGTTGTATTTGATACACCACAAGACACTAATCATGAGATGACTATTAGGCCTAATAATCCTCGTCATAGTGGGAGGAGTATTAGGCCAATTATAAGATTTACACCTCTGGGAGAAACTTAAGAAGCTATCTTAGAAGGGCTTGAATCTAATCCTTACACTTATGAAAAGGCAATGAAAGATATAGATGCACACCATTGAGTCAAAGCTATGAAATTTGAATTAGATTCTATATATTCTAATCAAGTTTGGGATCTTGTAGAGGCGCCTAATGACATTAAATCTGTTGGTTGCAAATGGGTCTACAAGAGGAATATAGGGGTAAATGGAAAGATTGAAACATTTAAGGCAAGACTAGTGGCTAAAGAGTACACAAAAAAAGAAGGTATGATTATGAGGAAACTTTTTCTCCAGTAGCAATGCTTAAATCAATCAAAATTATCTTATCTATTGCTGCTCATTTTGATTATGAGATTTGGTAAATGGATGTCAAGACTGCTTTTTTAAATGACAATCTTGAATAAGAAATTTATATGATGCAACTAGAATGATTCATAACAAAGAACCAAGAGTATATGGTATGCAAGTTGAAAAGGTCAAATCATTTGGTTTTTTGAACAGAATCTTGATGACCCATTGGGAGGCTATAAAGCATAATCTTAAGTATCTAAGGAGAATGAGGGACTATATGCTTGCTTACCATTGTAAGGATTTGATACCTATTGGTTACATAGATTCTTTTTTTTAGTCAGATCTTGATTTCAGAAATTCTACTTCAGGTTGTGTGTTCACCTTGTGAGGTGGAGCCATTAATTAGAGGAGTGTTAAGCAATCTTGTATTGTTGACTCTACCATGGAAGCTGAATATGTTGTTGCTTGTAAAGCAGCAAAGAAAGCTATTTGGCTCAAGAAATTTCTTTCTAATCTTGGTGTTATGAGAATGGAGCAAGTTCCAATGACATTATTCAATGACAATAGTGGAGTAGTTGCACAATCTAAGGATCCAACGAATCATAAGAAAGGAAAGCACATAGAAAGAATCATATTATTCAAGACATTATGACTTGTGGAGATATGGTAGTAGCAAAGATTGATGGTGCAAATAATCTGACATATCCCTTTATGAAAGCCTTGCCCCAAAGGGCTTTTAAGTCACACCTAGAGGGAATGGGAGTTAGATTGGTGCGTAGTAGTCTTTAAGGGTAAGTGGGAGATTGTTAGGATTAGTGCCCTAAAATCCTATTGTACGAATTATGTTATAAATAATAAAGTTGTTTTATTATCTAAAATAATTGTAACATAAATATTTGGACATTTTCATATAGTCCTTGAGATGAATTATATGTGATTTATGTGATTTAGTTATAGAAGACATAAATCATAAGTTTTTTGTAAACTCAAAACCTTAGTTCATAGACGGTGATGAAATTGGGCACTCCATCTGTGAAAGCTATAACGTGTCAACTAAGATGGTTTGTCTTAATCATGGAAGTGAAAACTTTTAGTTGATATGTTGATATGTCTTAAGTGTGTATAACATATTGAATTGGATCGCTGTGAGATTAATTATTCTATTAACGACTATTAACTGAATAGTAAATCTCACGACTTTCATTTACATAAACTCTCAATCCTAAGAGGATTGTGAATCCGATCATGAAATGTAGGTTGCTTTGATATATCAGGAGTGAGATCTAATCTAAAGGTCAAAACCTCAGTATGTTGGGCAACCACATGTAGTGTTGAAGAAAGACATATTCTCAAGATGGAATTCATAGTCTCTTTCTAGAGATATAAAATATTCTATTAAGATAAGTTTAATGGGTTTGATTATTCAAAGTGTTAGGCCTAACCACTTTAGTAAAGAGTTACTAAAGTTTATATTTTATGAAATTTGATTTCATAAATATATGAATAACTTAAAAGATTAAACTGGAAACTCAAGTATCAAAAGGTAGTAATTTTCAAAGTGACAGTTATATATTATAACTTTGAGATATAATTTTTTTAATAAAGTCTAGAGTGCAATTATATTTCTATAGTGATATTAAATATAATTAATGGTAACTTTGGGTTTGTCAAGAATTGATAGAATTACCCGAAATCCATTAGAGTTAGAGCTTTATTTGGCCATTTGGTCCCATGTCAAGCCACACTCAATAGCCCAATTGAGTTGTCCCAAAAGTCTAATTCAATTAGATAATTATTTAATTATTTAATAAAAGTTATTAAATAAAATAACTGTCTAAGCAATTATTAGTACATACGAGAAGTACAAAAGAAAACAGTTTTTGAAAATGTACATCTTCTTGGAAATAAGAAAGTATGTATAGAATTGATTGAAAGACTACACACCTTGGGCATATGTGGAATTGGGGTAAAAATTGAAGGTCTTTCCATGTTCAATCTTCTTCTTTGTTTTGAATTTCACAACATTAAGGTACATCTTTTTATTCTTTGTTTCTAAAATTCAGTTATTTCATGTTATCTCACATTAATGAAGTAGATTCATTAATTTTCATCACTTTCTTTGTATGATATGCAAGAGTTTAGGTTGTCTAAGATGTACAAGTACAATGGTGGACCTTCTTGTAAAATTGTGATTTTCAACTATGTTGTGTTGTCTTTAATTCCGTGTCAAATTTGATTGTAAATTCTTCAATCATTTTTCCATGTATGTATGTGAGTTTTAATTGTAAGAGATGAATGTGAGAGATTGTGAAGACTCAAGCTTCAAAGGATGAACAAGTGGATTTCGCGACTGTCTCGAGAGAAGCTTACTCGCGAAAAGAGCCACATGTAGAGCACATGACTGGAAGATGAAGAGTCGTGCCAGGCTATATGATTTCGCAAGTGTCTCGCGGGTAAGGCCAACCCGCGAAGGACTCGCGAAACTCTCTGTTTGGCAAAAAATTATGTTTTGCTTTACCATGTCTTTACCCATACTATATATATCCTCATTACCAACAAATTGAAAGGAGTGCTTTTCAGAGAGAAACCCCTAGAAAATATACTTGAGAGTTAGAGATTGTTATACCCAATATCATCTACACATTTCTTTGTGGTTTTCCTCAACTCCTACCTCTCCATCTCTACATCCTTGAAAGATTGCTAGCCCAAACACTTACCACACCCATTCTGAGTGTAAAGTGAGATTTTGATGCTATTGGGAAGCATTAGAAGGAGCCATTCATTGGCGGATGCAATCGGGCTGAATTGTGGGATCTAGAAAGCTAAAGAAAACAAGGCTCTGAGAAGTCAGTTGGTAGCAGGAGCTTGGAAAGCTCAAGTACATGGGGTAGACTAGGCTTAGAGGGTCTTTTGTTATTCGTGTACTCCAACTTTATTCTCTAGTGGATCGATTTCGACTTGGAGGGTCACGGAGCGGTTTTTCATCGAGTTCTTCGGTTTCCTCTTCGATAACATGTCTCGGTGTTATCTTGTGTTTGCATCTCTCTTCCCTACTCTTAAACTTTCCTTTTATTGTTGATAATGGATGAATATGGCTTAGGGTAGTGATAACGGTTATTTGCGTTTGTTTACTCTTGTTTCATACTTAATATAAGTTAGAGTATAAGCTATCTAACCGTAATTTTTATTTGGGGGTTTAAACAAACTCTTGTGTTTTTGCACAAATCCAAGCTTTCAATTGGTATCAGAGTGGGTACACTTATCGGATTTCATTATCCTAGTGTGATCCTAGACCCCTTGTTTTGCTATGGATATGGCAATGGCAAAGGCCAACATAAATTGTGGCTCATGTGTTTATGATAATGACTCTATGAGCATCTTTGGAGATTGTCCTAGTCATGAGCTCTTAGAGTTATTCAAGTCTAAGAAACATGCTAGAATGTTCATACACATGTTGAAATGTTTAGAGCATAGAAATCATGAGCTTCATAATAGCTTGTGTGAGTCTAATTCCTTAATTGCAAAATATAAGAAAAGAAATAGACATTTGTGTAATAAACTTGATGGTTTAAAAAGAAACCTTCACTCATCCATGAATAGTGTAAAGGAAGATGAGTCTTGTTTTGATAATCAAGAATGTTTGTCTCATGCTTGTCTTTTTGTTCATATCACATTGAAAGTGTTTTATTCATGTTTATGGTATCTTGACAGTGGGTGTTCAAGGCACATGACCGGAGATAAATCACTCTTTAAAAGTCTTAAGGAGAAGGAGGATGGTTATGTGACATTTGGAGATGGTAGCCACTCACAAGTCCTAGAAAAGGGAACTATTGATATTCCGGGACTTTCTTTGTTGACCGATGTTCTTTATATCAAAGAGCTGAAAGCAAACTTGCTGAGTATCACTCAAATATGTGATGAAGACTTTTTAGTTCAATTTTCAAAGAAATGGTGTCTAATTCTCAGTGAAGAAAGTGTGCAAGTCTTGAAAGGACTTAGGACCACCGACAATTGCTATGACGTAGCTCCCAAGCTAAATGTATCATGCCGGAGTGCACGAGTAAATCTGCTGGAGTTATGGCACCAACGGTTTGGACATGCATATTACAAGCAAGTGGCAAAAGTTTCTAAGCTTGAAGCTGTGATTGGTTTGCCGAAATTTGGAAAGATCGAGAAAATTTTTTGTGGCCCATGTCAATTTGGAAAACAAACTAAATCAACCCATCCTAAAGTAAATGTTGTTGCTACATCTCGTCCATTGGAGTTGCTTCATGTTGATCTAATGGGTCCAACGAGAACGGAAAGCATAGGTGGAAAAAGATATATCATGGTTGTGGTTGATGATTTCTCAAGATACTCTTGGGTAGAATTCCTTAGAGAAAATTTGGAGGCATGCGAAAAGATAGAAAAACTATGCAAGAAGCTCCAAAATGAAAAGGGAGTTCCCATAGTCAAAATTAGAAGTGACCATGGGAAGGAGTTTAAGAATGCTAAATTTGAAGCATTTTGCAATGAGCATGGTATCAAGAAGGAATTCCCAGCCCCAAAGACTCTACAAAAAAATGGGGTTGTTGAAAGGAAGAACTGGGTAATCCAAGAGATGGTGAGAGTACTGCTTCTTAACAAAGACATTCCACAAAAATTTTGGGCTGAAGCGGTGAACACATCATGCCACATCTGGAATAGAATTTTCTTCCGAGCGGGAATAAAGAAAACGTCATATGAGATTTTGAAGGAAAATAAGCCTAAGGTGAAATACTTCCGAGTATTTGGAAGTAAATGCTTCATTCTCAATGATAAGGAGAATCTTGGGAAGTTTGATACCAAGAGTGACAAAGGGATTTTCCTAGGATACTCCGTAAATAGCCGGGCATATAGAGTGTACAACAAGTGCACAAAGACGGTGATGGAATCAATAAATGTGGTCATAGATGACACCATTCCGGAAAAGAGTGTTGATGAGGATGGAGAAGTTCCAAGCCTTAAGAAGAATGATGGTGACAGTAACATGTCTCAAAGTGATGATGGTGAGAGACAATCACCAGAAAAAGAGTCTACTCCTACTGCATCAAGAAGGGAGATTAGATCAACTTAAGGGTCATTAAGTCCACTCACTCCTCTAGAAGTTCAACTTCCAATCTCTCGTGATGAAGAACCCTCCACTTCCAAGAAACCTTCGTCAAGAGTGATTCTCAATCATCCTAAAAGTAACATAATTGGTGATTTGGATGAAGGACTTCATTTGAGAAGAGGACCGAGCTATAGTGTGAATCATGTGACGTATCATTGCTACCTTGCTCAATTTGAACCAAAGAAAGTGGAAGAATCTTTGAAAGATGAAAATTGGGTAGAATCCATAGTGAAGTTGTTCAAAACAAATCTAGATTGGTGGCTTAAGGATATACTCAAGTTGAAGGTGTAGATTTTGATGAGTTATTTGCTCCGGTAGCAAGACTTGAGTCAATCCGAATTCTTCTCTCCATAGCGTGTATTATGAATTTCAAGCTATATCAAATGGATGTGAAGAGTGCCTTTTTGAACGAACTTTTACACGAAGAAGTGTTTGTTGAGCAACCTAAGGGGTTCCAAGATCCATATTTTTCGGATCATGTTCTAAGATTGAAGAAAGCTTTATATAGGCTGAAGCAAGCACCAAGAGCATGGTATGATGTCTCATGTCATATCTTTTAGATCATGGTTTCAAGAGAGGTTAAGCTGATCGAACACTCTTTGTCAAACGAGATGAGAAATCTCTCCTTGTTGCTCAAGTATATGTGGATGACATTGTATTCGGGTCGACAATTGATAACCTTGCTTAAGAATTTTCAGAAGAAATGAAAAAGGAATTTGAAATAAGCATGGTGGGAGAGCTAAACTACTTCTTAGGTCTTCAGGTAAAACAATGGAAAGATGGGATATTCATATCTCAAGAGAAGTATGCCAAAAATCTCGTAAAGAGATTCGGTTTAGACTCCAAGAAACATGCATCCACTCCAATGATTTCCTAGGTAAAACTGAGCTCCGATCTAGCCGATGTGGAAGTAGATCCAACACTCTACAGGAGCATGATTGGTAGTCTCCTTTACCTCACTGCAAGTAGGCCAGACATAGCCTTTAGTGTCGGGGTATGTGCACGTTTTCAAGCAGCACCCAAAGAGTCATATATGACAGTGGTCAAAAGAACCATCTGCTATGTCAATGGAACATCTGACTATGAAATTTGGTACTCAAAAGACTCAAATGACTGCCTTGCCGGATACTCGGATGCTGATTGGGCCGGGTGTGTTGACGATAGAAAAAGCACCTTGGGAGGTTGCTTCTACCTTGGAAATAATTTGGTGTCATGGATAAGCAAGAAGCAAAATTCAATGTCTCTATCAATTACTAAAGCAGAGTACATTGCAACGGGTAGTTGTTGTGCTCAATTATTGTGGATGAAAAAGCTTTTTCATGATTATGGGATCTCTCAAGACACCATGTGCGTCTTCTATGAAAACACTAGTGCCAGCAATCTATCCAAGAACCCTGTTCAACACTTAAAGTCAAAACATATCAAAATTCGATATCATTTTATTTGAGACTTGGTGAAGGAGAAAATTGTATGGCTGGATTTTATCAACACCAACAATTAAAAGGCTGACATTCTCACTAATCCCCTTAATAGTCCACGATTTGAATCTCTTCGTAAGACCATTGATGTCAGTATCATCCCTTGACTCATATCTCTTGTGTGGCCTACCTTTGTTTATTGGTGCATCCATGTTAGAAAGGTCTCACATGTTAATGTTTCTTTTTCAAGTTTTTGTTTGTTGTTTCTGGTTGTTTTTGTTAATCTTACTTTGTTTGTTCTGTTTTTGAGTTTGTTAAAAAATTCAAAAACCCATAAAAAGTGAAAAATCTCAAAAAGTTTGATCGCTTGTATTGTGTATATCACATGTGAGTTTGGCCTAGTACCTCCGTACTAATGGCGTAGTACATTTACAAGCTTAGCTTGTTATGTATGCACACTTTCTAAGTGTGAGCAACATCTAGAAATTTATGTTTGATTGTTGTAAATAAATCTTCAAACTTGTCATGAATGATTGGTCAATAGTCTTGCTTGATCTTGATACATTTGTAGACTTGTGCCTATATATATTTCCTCACATTTTTTCTTTTTTCAAAAGAGCTTTTCAAATGTCAATATCTAAAAAGAGAAAAAGCTAAAAAAGTCTTGCTTCGAAAACTAGTTTGACTAAGAAAAGGAGGAGCAATTTGTATTAAAATGTATGGTGCCAAAGCCAAAGGCTTATTTGTCAAAAAATTCATCAAAAAGTTCATGACATCATTTCTCAAGAATTTGAGTTGTATTTGATCAAAAGTATGATAAATGGAAGCCAAATTAAAATCTTTCAATCAAGATGTAAACACATTGGTGAGGGGTCATATATGTTCATTTCTACAAGTGAGATAGGTCACTTGACTTCGTACTAGTTGTGTATGACTTGATTGAATTGATCATTGAAGCTTCATACTAGACTATGGACTAGTTCATACTTGATCCACACACACAATACACAAGTCTAATGTTCAATGAATGCTTATTCCATTTGTGTGATTGAACATGTTCAAATGTGATGTGTATACTCAATTGCTTGTTGATTAAACCCAAAAAGATTTTTAAGTATTTTATATGTTTTTTAAAGTGTTTTTATGTATTTTGTGTGTTTAGAGTTCTTTTCAAACAGTCCATTTCTTTTTTGTTGAAAAACTCTTTCAAAGACATTTTCATGAGTAAGTCGCGACTAAGAACCTACCCACAAAAATGAGAAAGCCAATTTCAGTATTTCCTGAAATTCAGACAAAAAGTTTCGCGACTGCTTCGCGAGTAAGAGCTATCCAAAAAATTTGTCAAGGCTCTTCAGAGGCCATTTCGCGAGTAACTTCATGAGAAGCTTACTCGCGAAATGAGCGGTTTTGTAGTTTTTAAAGCCAAACAGTGACAATTTTTTCAAAAACTCTATTTTTGCCTCCTTCGTGCCTCTCTCAACCCAAAACACTTTTTATCTCAAAATCTCACCCAAAACTCAAGATCAATCCCTCCTAAGACTCATCCAAGGTATGTTTTAACACTTTTTCACTCTTGTTTCCTTAGATTAAGTTTTAGATTTTAGGATTTCTAAGGTTGGGTTATTTTTGAAAGGGTTGGGAAAAACTTGTGTTTCTTGCAAATTTTTTTAATTTTCTTGATTGGGCCGTGTCCCATTGTGTTTGTGTTGGCCCCAAGTGACATTTTAACATGTATTTAGGTAAGATTTCAACATGTTCATGCATTGTTTTACATGTTAGTGGTTTGCATGCACTCTTAAGTGTTTGATGAAATGCCAAAATGGAATTTTCTTGTTGTTTTGGACTCTGATGAGTACCAAATTTTGGGGATTACTATGTTTTTACATTCTTAACATGTTTTAAACATTGGTTGTGTGTTTTACACACTTTGCCCCATGAGTGCTTTGTCATGTATTGCTCATGCATCTCACATGCACACCACATGCACACACTTGATCACTCGACATGTTTTGCATTTCACTCATGCTAGATAAGTCTTGTTACATGTTTAGCATTTAAAACATGATATTTTGACTTTGTTTGTTTGTTTTTTATGTTCTTTCTATGACTTTTGTTCGTTTTTATGGACTAACTTGTATCTAATCAAGTTTGTTTCCTTGTTTGTATTTGTTGTTGTTTGTTTGTGTTGATGTTTATTTTGTAGATGTCTCCTATCAAGAAATCGGCCGCA
Organism: Notholithocarpus densiflorus; assembly: GCA_030021035.2. Taxonomy (NCBI): domain Eukaryota; kingdom Viridiplantae; phylum Streptophyta; class Magnoliopsida; order Fagales; family Fagaceae; genus Notholithocarpus; species Notholithocarpus densiflorus. The sequence goes on from JARYZH020000400.1 coordinate 95,191, forward strand.
AAGAAGTCTTCAAAGCGTCCCCACACCTCCTCGAATTTGTTCTGAAATGATGATGTTGATATGGCTTTTAATGATTACTACAAAAAGGCCCTAATCATCTTAGAAAGGACTGTGGACTTAGAGTCCTTAGAGGGTACTTTCATTCCAGAAGTGTTCAAAGAAAGGACGTGGACGAAGTTATTGAATCCAATGGGCAATGTGTATGAAGATGTCATTCAGAAATTCTATGCCAATGCCATTGTGGAGGGGGATCACATCAATTGTTGGCTAAAAGGGAGAGAGTTAAGGGATTTGATTCAAGAGATCTTGGAGGTTCATCCAACGACTCCACACACATCTCTACAATATGATGAGAAAAGGGAGAAACTATAACCCCTTGTGGAAATGCTTGGTGGACGAATCACAAGAAGGCCTTGCACACCATTACGTTCACTCCGGAGATGCGAACTTTGGCCTATATCATGATCTTCAACCTCTACCCGGTGAGGAACTTGACAAACTTGTCAGCACCAAGGTCCATATTCCTATTTGATCTCTTCACCCACAAGGAGATCGATATCTGCAGTCACATCTACCACCTCTTCACTAAAAGCATCACAAAAAGGAATTCAAGGCTAACTCTACCATTCCCAAGCCTTGTCATGTCTCTTATCTTAAGGGCAAGGGTGAAGATTCCAAGTGGACTTTAAGTGATGCAAAGAGAAGATCCAATAAGTGCGCAAACCATGATCTGAAGCAAAGCTCATATCCTCGGACCATCTGTTGGTGTCTCTTAAATTCCAAGAGATGAAGAATGAGGAGACACTGAAGAAGAAATTGCGCATTTCACTTCAGTTCCGGAGGACATTGCACAACTCTCTTCCCAAGTGCATGCAAGAGCACCCGATCGTCTTGATCATCTAATCGGAAGGGTTGAAGAGTTGCATGTCATACTAGCTTCCCACATCAGTCACTCCACATCTCAATTCACCTACCTTGAAGGCCAGATCATTGCCCTCTCATCTCTGATTGATGACATGATGAGGACGCAAGAGCAGAACTCAGAGTCGGAGTCCGTGGCATTCTAGTCTCTTTGGCCATTCCGGTCAAAAAGGGGGAGTAGTTTGAGGGGGAGTACAGCTTGAGGGGGAGCATATTTTAGCATACATTGGTTTATTTTGGTGGTTTCTAGTTTACTTTAAGTTTTTATAACTTTTGAATTTTTACAATGCTTTCGTTTAAAGCTTTCAAGTACTTTAGTTAAAACTTAGTTTTCTTTAGTACTGTTTTGTATCTTGGTTTTTATAGCCGTTTTGATGCTTATTGCTTTCTAATGCTCTTAGTTTTAGTTTCCTTAGTGCATCATGTGTTTGTTGGACATACAATTGATTTTAGCATTACTCTTAATTGCATTGCGTGTTCGAATGATCATTTACTTGATAAATGTTCATTGTAGTCATTTCTTAATGACTGTTCATGTTTGATCAAGTTATGCTACATAGCTTACATTTCATTTGGTTGATTGCATTTTACTTGTCCCTAATACGTACCTTGTGTTCTACTTGTCGTGAGCTTAATGAAAGTTTGTTGTATGTGCAAGTGTTTCAGGATACAGGTGTATACTATGCAAGTGCTCCACAGCTTCTAGAATTAGGTGTGAGTGAGTTTTGCCTATGTTCCCAAACTCACGTTTAAGTCTAGAGTCTGTTTAAGGGTTTTGTCACGGAATAGCCAAAGAGGGAGATTGTAAAGTTATGATTTCCAACTATGTTGTGTTGGCTTTAATTCCGTGCCAAATTTGATTGTAAATTCTTCAATCATTTTTTCCTGTATGTATGTAGGTTTTAATTGTAAGGGATGAGTGTGAGAGATTGTGAAGACTCAAGCTTCAAAGGATGAACAAGTGGATTTCGCGACTGTCTCGTGAGAAGCTTACCCGCGAAAAGAGCCAGGTGTAGAGCACATGACTGGAAGATGAAGAGTCGTGCCAGGCTGTATGATTTTGTGAGTGTCTCGAGGGTAAGGCCAACCCGCGAAGGACTCGCGAAACTCTCTGTTTGGCAAAAAGTTATGTTTTGCTTTACCATATCTTTACCCACACTATATATATCATCATTACCCACAAATTGAAAGGAGTGCTTTTCAGATAGAAAACCCTAGAAAATACACTTGAGAGTTAGAGATTGTTATACCCGCAATCATCTACACATTTCCTTGTGGTTTTCCTCAACTCCTACCTCTCCATCTCTACATCCTTGAGAGGTTGCTAGTCCAAACACTTACCAGACCCATTCTGAGTGTAAAGTGAGATTTTGGTGCTATTGGGAAGCATTGGAAGGAGTCATTCATAGGCGGATGCAATCGGGCTAAATTGCAGGATCCGGAAAGCTAGAGAAGACAGGGCTCCAAGAAGTCAGTTGGTTGCAAGAACTTGGAGGGCTCAAGTACATGGGGTAGACTAGGCTTGGAGGGTCTTTTGTTATTCATGTACTCCAACTTTATTCTCTAGTAGATCAATTTCGACTTTGAGGGTCACAAAGAGGTTTTTCGCTGAGTTCTTTGATTTCCTCTTTGATAACACATCTCGGTGTTATCTTGTGTTTGCATCTCTCTTCCCTACTCTTAAGCTTTCCTTTTATTGGTGATAATGGATGAATATGGCTTAAGGTAGTGATAACGGTTATTTGCTCTTATTTACTCTTGTTCCGCACTTAGTATAAGTTAGAGTAAAAGCTACCTAGCTGTAATTTTTATGCGGGGGTCTAAACAAGTTCTTGTGTTTTTGCACAAATCCGAGCTTTCACTTCTCTTTGGTGGCCTCGATAGTCGCAACATGAAACTATGAAAGTATTTATTAGGACTCATTGAAGATTGCTAATAGAATTATCCGACATGAAAGTATTTATTAGGAGATTGCTAATAGAATTATCGCTATGTGCAAGGCCCACTTGAAATTAGTTAGATTGCCTTATTCATTTTCTAAAGAATTTAAACTTTTGGGATTTAACGACAATTTGTGGGCTAAAGATACGGATGATAGAAAGAGTAATATCGGGTTTGTCTTTTAAACGAGTGATACTACTTTCACTATAATATTGACTATTAAATCTCCCAATATTTAATACACTTTCTTGAAATTTTAACAAATTTTAGTGGAGAAAAATGCCCCTGTACTTTCTTTAAAAAAAAATATTAATGAATTAATAAGGAAAATGCTTTCATTCATTCAAGATAATCTCGTGTTTATTAAATTATCCTGCAATTGAGCTAGGAGTAAAGGACTATAGGTTTGCCGTTAAACTTAGCCGGTCCACTGGTTTTCTATTCAATGCATGCTGTCTAGCTAGACAATGTGATACATTTTTTGCCTCTATACCTAGATCACTGAAGCTACACCTCCTAAAACTGCATGAGCTCGCTCGACTATTTTGTCTTCCAAATGTTCCATGATTAGCATTAATGTTCTCCAAGCTCATCCACTTTACGGTCCTCAATAACTTAAACTTGAAAAACAAATAAGGTTATTTTAGTATATATGAAAAATTATTAAGGTTATTTTAATCTTTCAATTAGTTAGAATTTTTACGTCAATAAATTTAACTTATGAAAATGATATAATTTCATCATTTAAAATGGATTAATTTCATGGTTCATACATTAAATATTACAAATTTTAGAATATATCTAATGGCTAATTATTTAAAATTTTAAATGACATGATAATTCATAAACTAATATATTTTAAAAAAAATAAAATTTTACCCATAAATATGAGACTCTCTCTATTTACTAAGTTTCAACATTAATTGCAGAGTGTAATTTGTAAGATTTATTCTAAACAGAACAAACAAATGAACAAAACAATGAAGAATGGTGGCGGTGGAAACAATTGGAGCTTAATTCCATTGTGGCGCATCACCATCTTCTTCCAATTCTTTGGGTGGGAGATTGTCCTCCTAAAACGTGACCTCAACACTCTAACGCGATAACGAAAATGTATCTCATAAGACTTCTCTTTTTCATAAGACTTCTCTTTTACAATATGTTAAATCCATAGATGGTATATAACACTGGATCATAAGATAATTTTTAAGGTCACAACAGTCGTTTTCCACTCTAGGGGCCTATTTTAGTTAATACAAATGCTTTCAAACTGATTTTTTTTTTTTTTTTTTTTTTTTTTTGGCAAGTTTGTTGTCAACTTGTTAGTCTTTCAGCCTACTTTACACACACAAACATATACGCACAGAAAAAGAAAGAAAGAGAGAGGTACCTGACTTAGTACTTGATTCAGGAAGCTCGTCTTTTCTCGGAGGAACTGGAGCAATACTGTCCAAAGTAAAGAGAAAACCGGTTTTTAAAATCACGAGAGAGAGAGAGAAAGAGAGAGAGAGAGAGAGAGAGAGAGATACTTGTCTTTTAAGGGTATTGAATATTTGAATGATCTAAATTACCTGCTACTTGGGTCAGGACGTTTAGTTTTGTACTTCTCTGCCAAGGTATTCCAAGCAATTCTGGCCGAGCTGATTTCCCTAATATCAGAAAATGTGTCCGGCCCGCATAACATCTGGATCACATGTAATGCCATGGCATTCGTCTTGCTCCAGGCCTTAAAAGCAGTAGCATTTTCTTGTGCAGGAGGTTCGCTCCTTGATTCGACAACGTCCCAAAGATCTTGAGCCATCAAATATGTCTTCACTCGAACACTCCAATCCAAGTAATTGTCTTGCTTAAGAACTTCAAGAACAGCTGCACTGAAGGCAGGCTTTGTTTCCATGTTTGATCTTTCAAATATTCAAATTGTGTCCGAAAGACAATAAAATGATGATTTGGTTATATCAATATGCTACGAATTCCTTGATGGGTTTTCTTATATATGCTACTTACCACTGATTATTAACTGATTGAAATAGTTCTATACTTTTTTAAAGTTTAGAAGTACCCTTTCAATTCTTTTCTTCATTCTCGGTTAAAGAATATAACATAGCAACAAAGACAATGGTGTGTCATATTCTAAACCTTTTTTTATTTTTTATTTTACTTTAAGGAAGAAGGAACTATTAGCTTAGCTGTACCCTTCCAATTCTTTTCTTGTTACTCTGTTAAAGAATTTAAGAACCTAACAAAGAAACTACGTGACCACTATGTAGTTTGATTTACGACTTTTCATAATAACAATGAAAGAAACACTCCAATCAAAATATATGTCTTGGTTGATTAAGAACTTGAAGAACAGTTGCTGTTTCCATGTTTGATATGTCAATATAACCAAATTGCGTCAGAAAGAAAATAAAAATGAAGACTTGGTCATCTCATATATTCAACGAATTCCTTGATGGGGCTTCCTTATATATGCTACTTGATGATGCCGAAAAATCGTCAGTAAGCTACACGGTCCTCACGTGCTCCTGACAAGAACCTGCACAACACAAAAGCTGAAGACCTTAAGAGGAATACCAGTATGGTACTGGTCAAATACCCTCCGACGGTCAAGTTAGAGAAATCTCTTGTTCACAACTCTAGAGTACCAGAGCTGGGGTGAATTATGCGTAGCTTGGTTAGTGAGGGTATTGGGCCTTTTATAATAGTAGAGGATTGACATCATTTCCTTGAGTTAGAAGTCTTTTCCTTATAGGAGTCTCCATGAGCGTATTTTGCGGAGCCCTTTCTTTGTAGGAGTCCTCTTGATTAGCACTAAATGTGAAGCGCAAGATATTTTCTTATATATGCAAACGTGGAGACCAAGCAAGGCTCGGGGTCATCAGCTTCGCCTACTCCCTTCAGCTTCGCCTACTCCCTTCAGCTTCATTGGTGTCAACTACCTATCTTCGTTGCCTAAGGTCCTCCCGTCGGCTATGAGGTGCGCTTCGTAGACTCCTTAACGTCATCACTTGCCTAATGGATCCCGACGGGTTTATTTGGAGTGTCATTTTGTGCTTTCACAGGGGTGAGTATTACTACAGTTTTACCCTCATCAGCTTGTTCCCGTCAACTTCCGGCGTCGTCACCAACTTAGGGTCGTCAACCTCGATATGAAGCTGTAGACTCTATGATGTAGTTGTCTACAATAAGCAATGCTAACGAGATTATTGTGTCCGTCGCCTTTTCTTTCGTCATGGTTTTAACTACAAAATTATCCTTATCAGCTGCCCCCTACTCCATAGCCTCGTCAACTTTAGCTGACGGGTTATGGAGTTAACATTGTCAGAAAGGTCATTCATGTGTGATGCCTCGAGATATGTTTTCGTAAGTTTAGAGACGCACCTGTCTATTTAGTTATTGATCTGTCTATTTGTTGTGGTCTGTAACCTTATCCTGACGGGATGAACTTGCTTATGAACTTAATCATGGACCCGTCTGCTTAGTTAGGTCCGTCCACTTGTTGTGGATCCGTCCATTGTTTTGTGGACTTTATTTTATTAACCCATCTTCGTGGGATGAACCAAATTACGGACCTGTCTGTGTTTAGGTCCGTCCATTTGTGGTGGATCCATCCACTGTCTTATGGACTTTGTAATGAGGTCGCTCACTTTGTGGATTTAGTAATAATCTCGTCCACTTTTGTGGGGCCGTCCATTTTGTGGACTTAGGCTCATCTACTTCGTAGACTTGATAATATGCCCATCCACTTTGTGAACTTAGGCTAGTTTGCTTTGTAAGCTTGGTAATGGTTTTTGTCCAACTTTTGGACTTATATTAAACTCGTCTACTCTGTAGACTTTGGTGATAGGCCTGTCCACTTCGTGGTCCTAGGCTCGTCTACTTTATAGACTTGGTAATAAATTCGTCCACTTTGTGGACTTAGTAATAAATTCGTCCACTTTGTGGACTTAGCAGTAGACTCGTCCACTTTGTGGACTTAGTAGTAAATTCGTCCACTTTGTGGAATTAGCAGTAGACTCGTCCACTTTGTGGACTTAGTGATAAATTCGTCCACTTTGTGGACTTAGTAGTAGACTCATCCACTTTGTGGACTTAGTAATAAATTCGTAAATTCGTCCACTTTGTGGACTTAGCAGTAGACTCGTCCACTTTGTGGACTTGGTGATAAATTCGTCCACTTTGTGGACTTAGTAGTAGACTCGTCCGCTTCTGGACGTAATCATGAATTCGTCCACCTAAGGACTAACTAATTCCGTCCACATAACAAATACGCCAATCTTATTATGATGAAAGTATATATAAGTAGAAAATCGTTCCAAAAAGAATAAACTTCAGTCCTTTGGACTTAAAAAGAAAAGAAAGGTATTGTCGCAAAAACTAAAGTAAATGATAAAACTAAGGAGTATAACTAAAATTCGCTATGGTGAACTGTAAATGAAATGGAGCGTCATTCTCCATGTCGTCATCTCTATTGGTAGTACTTTCGTAGGTGCTCGGTGTTCCACGGATGGCGTAGCTTCTGCCCGTCAAGTGTCTCCAAGTGGTAGGTGTCTTTCCTTAGCCTTGGCGAACCGTTGGGTTTTCAAGGGTGCCGATCTTGGTTGTTTGCTCTGGTCGAGAATCATCAAGAAGTATATCTTCAAGTCTTTCAACGGGCTCTGCCATTGTCCGATGTTCTTCTATGCTCATGGCCTGGAAGTGGTCATCCATTTCCATCATGGCTACGTAACACTCGCGTGCAGCCACTTGATCTCCCTGCAACTCCCCTATTCCATAATCAGTAGGGAACTTGATCATTAAATGGTAGGTTGAGGTTATAGCCTTCCAAAAATTGAGGGTAGGCCATCCTATGATGGTGTTGTAAGCGGATGAGCAGTCGACCATGAGGAACGTTACATTCTTAGTGATCTGCTAGGGATAGTCGCCCACTGTTACGGCCAAAGTGACGACACCAAGGGGGAATACCCTCATCCCTCCAAAGCCAACAAGCGGAGCGTTAGTTAGAACTAGTCGCTCCCTATCAATCCCCATCTGCTGGAATGCGGGGTAGTAGAGGATGTCAGTCGAGCTGCCGTTGTCAACCAGAACCCGGTGCATGTTATAGTCTCCTGCTTGTATGCTAACGACAAGTGCATCGTCATGTGGGTGGTGAAGACGTCATGTATCTTCTTCTGAGAATCCGATGAAGGGGTTGTCGATCCGCGCCATCTTGGGTATGGATCCCGTCAACTGGATGTTTTGAACCATCCTGAGGTAAGTCTTACGAGCCTTTTTTGATGACCCAGGAGTCGCGGTGCGCTGATTCTCCTATGGGTGGTCTGGGGCACTAATTCTCCTAGGAGTCCTCTTGATTAGCACTAAACGTGAAATGCAAGATATTTTCTTATATACGCAAACGTGGAGACCAAGAAAGGCTCGGGGTCGTCAACTTCGCCTACTCCCTTCAGCTTCATTGGTGTCAACTACCATCTTCGGTGCCTAAGGTCCTCCCGTCGGCTATGAGGTGCGCTTCGTAGACTCCTTAACGTCGTCACTTGCCTAATGGATCCCAACGGGTTTATTTGGAGTGTCATTTTGTGCTTTCACAAGGGTGAGTATTACTACAGTTTTACCCTCATCAACTTGTTCTCGTCAGCTTCCGGCGTCGTCACCAACGTAGGGTCGTCAACCTCGGTTTGAAGTTGTAGACTCTATGATGTAGTTGTCTGCAATAAGCAATGCTGACGAGATTATTATGTCCATCGCCTTTTCTTTCGTCATGGTTTTAACTACAAAATTATCCTTATTAGCAAAGAAACTATGTGACCGCTACTGTAGTTTGATAAGGATAAAATTATAATACACACTGACGATATGGCATAAGGCGACGGTCCAATTAGGCTCGTCAGCTTCGCCTTTGTCCATTAGCAGGTGACAGCAAAGAATCAACTTTGGGCCGACGGGGTCAGTTTGTTGACGATGAAAAGCTGACGGTTCCAGGCTGAAGGAATTGCACAAAGCTGACGGTTCCAACATAACCTTGCCTTGTCTTCCACGTATGGGTATATAGGGAAATATCTTATGCTTCACACTCAGTATTAGATTCCTACAAGGAAAGGATTCTGTGAAATACGCTCACAAAGACTCCTATAAGGAAAAGACTTCCACAACAAGAAAAAGATGTCAACCCTCTATTACTATAAAAGCCCCAATACCCTCATTAGCTAAGGTACGCATAATTTACCCTCTTTAGCACTCTAGAGTTGTGAGAATAGTTCTAACTTGACCTTCGGAGGGTATTTGGCCGGCACCACACCGGTGCTCTCTACTAGGTCTTTTCTTTTCATTGTGTAGGTATTCTTTCGAGCGTGTGAAGACTGTGTAGCTCACTGGTGATTTTTTATGGCATCATCAGTTGGCGTTGTCTGTGGGAACGTTTGACGAATTCGTTTTCTAATTCGAAAGCCATAACAAATGCTTCCTGGACAAAAGAGTTGAATGGTGCTGACTCGCTCGATGGCGACCACGAACAACGTTCAGGGAGACGAAACTCGCACAACAGCCCTCGAGAGGCAGGTTCAGACCTTAGCCACCGCTGTGGAACGCCTCACTAAGGAGAACCATGATCTGGAGTAGCAGTTATGCCAGAAAAACGCAGGTCACGGCACCCAAGAGCAGGACCAAGAAGGCACCAGTGCCGATAAAAGAGAACGAGAAGGGCCAGAGGGCAGTAACGTTCCGAGTAGACCAGAGCGAACAAATTTGAGCATGCCATCCCTCACGGATGCAACCCTGCCACATATCGCCTCGAAGATGCAGGCGATGAAAGAGCAGATGGTGGTTATGATGAACGCCCTCAAGGGACGGGTGTCTAGCGACTTTGATGATCTGGTCAATCGCACCGACTCGCCATTCACTGCGGCCGTCAACTCCTTCCCTCTACCACATAAGTTTCGCATGCCACAGATCGACAGTTACGACGGAGTCAAGGACCCTCTAAATCACCTAAAGACCTTCAAGACCTTGATGCACCTTCAAGGAGTAGCGGATGAAATCATGTGTAGGGCCTTCCCCACAACGCTGAAGGGTGCGGCAAGAATTTGGTTCAGCCGGTTGACGCCCAACTCCATCAGCACTTTCAAGGAGCTAAGCGCTCAATTTACTGTGCACTTTATTGGGGGACATAGGTATAAGAAGTCTACGGCTTGCTTGATGAGCATCAAGCAGCGAGAGGACGAAACGCTGAGATCCTACATATCTCGTTTCAATAAGGAAGCACTTTCGATCGACGAAGCCGACGACAAGATACTTGTGGCGGCCTTCACGAATGGGCTGCGGAAGGGTAAGTTTTTGTTCTCCCTATACAAGAACGACCCGAAGACCATGTCAGAAGTACTTTACAGGGCCACCAAGTACATGAATGCTGAAGATGCACTGCTGGCCCGAGAGGAAAAGCCCAAGAAAAGGGAGAGGCAAGAAGACACACGGCAAGACCAAGGGCGCAAGAAGGCAAGAACAGGAGACCGAAGGGATGAAAGGCGCTTTAAGCCCTCGGGAGGAAGGTTCACAAGCTTCACCCCGCTAACCGCCCTGATAGACCAAGTCCTGATGCAAATCAAGGACGAGGAGGCCTTTACCTACCCTGGAAAGCTGAAAGGAGATCCCAATAGGCGATCGAGGGACAAATATTGCCGCTTCCACCGTGACCACGGTCACGACACAGCCGATTGTTACGACTTAAAACAATAGATCGAGGCCCTTATCAAGCAAGGGAAATTGCAGAAGTTCGTTAGGAAGGAGAGAGCAGATCTACCCCCTCAGGAGCAACACCCCCGACGGAATAATGAACGTCCAAGACCCCCCGTAGGGGACATAAGGATGATCGTAGGAGGAACAGTGACCACTGGCTCGTCAAAAAAGGCCCGCAAAACTTACCTCAGGATGGTCCAAAATGTTCAGTTGATGGGCTATGTACCAAAGGTAGCGTGGAGAGAAGGCCCCATTATCGGGTTTTCGGAAGAAGACGCTCGACGTCTTCACCACCCGCACGACGATGCGCTCGTCGTCAGCATACGAGTAGGAGACTACAACATGCAGCGGGTGTTAGTCGACAATGGCAGCTCGGCAAACATCTTATACTACCCGGCGCTCCAGCAAATGGGAATTGACAGAGAACGATTGATTCCGACGAACGCCCCTCTCTTCGGTTTTGGAGGAACAAGGGTGTTCCCCCTAGGCGCGGTCACAATATCTGTCATGGTAGGCGATTACCCTCAGCAGATTAACAAGGATGTGACATTCCTAGTGGTCGACTGCTCGTCCGCCTACAATGCTATTCTCGGACAACCCACCCTCAATTCGTGGAAGGCTGTAACCTCAACCTACCACCTAATGATTAAGTTTCCTACCGACTATGGAGTGGGAGAGCTACGCGGGAATCAAGTGGCCGCATGCGAATGCTACGTAGCCATGATGGAAATGGATGACCACCTCCAAGCCATGAGCATAAAAGAACACCAGATTGTGACGGAGCCCATGGAGAAGCTTGAAAAGGTGTTTCTTGACGACTCCAAACTTAACCGAACAACCAAAATTGGAACCCTTGTTAATCTTGCAATCCGCAAAGCGCTCACAAATTTTCTCAGAAATAATCGGGACGTCTTCACCTAGATCCACGAGGGAATGCCAGGGATAGACCCTTCAGTCATGGTTCATAGGCTGAATGTGTCGCCCTCCTTTCCACCGATCCGACAGAAGAAGCGAGTGTTCGCCCCGGAGCGAGATCATGCCATAGCGGAAGAGGTCTGCAAATTACAGGAGGTGAGCTTCATTAGGGAGGTTTACTACCCCGACTGGCTGGTAAACGTGGTAATGGTTAAGAAAGCAAGCGGGAAGTGGAGGATGTGCGTGGACTTCACCAATCTTAACAAAGCATGCCCCAAAGACAGTTATCCCCTCCCACGGGTCGATACTCTAGTAGACTCTACGGCTTGGCACCAGCTGTTAAGTTTTATGGACGTTTTCTCGGGTTACAACCAAATCTGAATGCACGAAGCTGATCAGGAAAAAACTTCGTTCGTGACTAGCCAAGGCCTCTTCTGTTATAAAGTGATGCCATTCGGCCTGAAAAATGCAGGCACGACGTATCAGAGGCTTATGAACAAAATGTTCGCGCAGCAGATCAGGAGAAATGTCCAAGTCTACGTTGACGACATGCTGGTAAAAGGCCGAAGGGAGGAAGATCAATTGGAAGACCTCAGGGAAACATTCGACACCCTTCGCTCTTACAACATGAAGCTCAATCCAGGAAAATGCGCCTTCGGAGTGACGGCAGGAAAATTCCTAGGATTCATGGTGTCTCAATGGGGGCATCGAGGCCAACCCGGACAAGATTCGGGCCATAATGGAAATGGAACCCCCAAGAAATGTGAAGGAAGTACAAAGCCTCAATGGAAAAGTAGCAGCGCTGAATAGGTTCGTGTCAAGGGCAATGGACAAGTGTTTACCCTTCTTCCGCACATTGAAGAAATCTTTAGAATGGACTGCCGAGTGTCAGCAGGCATTCGAGGAATTAAAAGCTTATCTCTCTTCCCCGCCACTGCTAAGTCCATCACAGCCAGAAGAAGAGCTTTTCCTCTATCTGGCCGTCTCCCCTGCCGCCATTAGTGCCGCCTTGGTCAGAGAAGAAGAAAGGGTGCAGAAGCCCGTATATTATGCCAGCCGGGCGCTTCGCGGTGCCGAAGAAAGATACCCGTCCTTGGAGAAACTCGCCTTTGCGTTAGTTACAGCAACCCGCAAGCTCAAACTGTACTTTCAAGCCCACACGGTGATCGTCTTGACCGACAAGCCCCTGCGGCGGGCGATGAGCAACCCTGAAGCTGCTGGTCAATTGGCACTATGGGCCATAGAATTGAGCGAGTTTGATATCTAGTACTACCCGCGAACCGCCATCAAAGGACAGATCATCACGGACTTTATAGCAAAATTCACCCATGACGAAGACAAGGGGGCAGAAGAGTCCCCTCAGTGGAGCATACATACAAACGGATCATCCAACAACAGGCCGAGAGGGCTGGCGTTGTACTACTGTCACCCGAAGGAGACACAATTGAATGTATGGTCCGTCTCGACTTCCCCACCACCAACAATGAAGCGGAATACGAAGCACTAGTAGCAGGCCTCGACCTCGCCAAAGTAGCGGGAGCCGCAAGCTTAGTCATTTACTGCGACTCTCAGGTCATTACTAACTAAGTGAATGGAGACTACGAGTGCAAGGGCGAAAGGATGAAGAAATACCTGGATCAAGTAAGAAGAAGAGTAGACGACCTAAAGGCCAAAATCATCCAAATCCCCAGAGAAGAGAACGAGCAAGCCGACCGTCTTGCCAAAGCCATTTCAGCAGAACATATGATCACCCCTGGTAATGTACTCTCTTTTGTTCAGCTTTCTCCACTAATAGATTACGACAACGTGCAGGAGATAGGTTCTGAAAGCAACTGGACCACACCGTTAGTTTCATACTTGAAGAATGGCATCTTGCCAGACGAGAAGGAGGCCGCAAGAAAGCTGAAGGTCCAAACAGCAAGATTCGTCTTAATAAAAGATGTCTTGTATAAGAAGAGGCTTCTCCCGTCCATATCTAAGGTGCTTAGGTACTGAAGAGGCGGACTACGTCATGAGAGAGGTACACGAGGGGATTTGCGGAAACCATTCGATGTCAAGATCATTAGTACACAAGCTAGTGCGAGCAGGGTACTATTAGCCCACCATGCAGAAAGACGTTAAGGCTTATGTCAAGACCTGCGACAAGTGCCAAAGGTTTAGCAATGTTTTTAGACAGCCAACTGAAGAGTTGACCCTGATGACGGCCCCATGGCCGTTTGCTCAGTGGGGACTAGACATTATGAGACCATTCCCTACAGTAGTGCGACAGCTGAAGTTCTTGGTAGTGGGCATTGACTACTTTACAAAATGGGTGGAAGCCGAAGCCTTGGCCACCATTACGGAGAAGAACGTACGGAGTTTTGTCTGGAGATGCATCGTTTGCAAGTTTGGCATCCCTAGAGTCCTAGTCTCAGATAACGAAAAGCAGTTTGACAACGACTCCTTCCGGGACTTCTGCTCGCAGTTAGGGATAAGAAACCATTACTCCTCCCCCGCCCACCCACAGGCTAACAGACAAGTCGAAGTCACGAACCGATCCTTGCTCAAGATTATCAAGACTTGGCTCGAGGGAGCAAAGGGTATATGGCCTGAAGAATTGCCAAGTATATTATGGGCATACAAGACCACGGCAAGAACGCCTACAAGAGAGACACCATTCCGGCTAACTTACGGGAGTGAGGCAGTCATCCCAGCCGAGGTCGGACTCACAAGCTACAGGGTGAATAACCACGACGAGAGCAACAACAACGAGGCCAACTTCTCTCCCTGCCCCTTCAACTCACGGTTCAAATCGCAAAGGCCCTCCTTATACTGGGCCTGTTGATCCAACAAATTGGAGTTGTGCTTCCTAACCCGGGTGACGACGTCCTCCTTGACAACACACCGGTCCTGAAGTGCCTTAACACGTACCAAGGCCTATAAAGGATACGGTCGTCAGCTAACAAACAAGGAATAAACGAAGTGAGACCTACCGAGGAAATATGCTTACCCGGGTTAAGTCAAAAAGAGCTGACGCCCCCAATTCCTCCGTCCCTAGCTGAGCACAGGGATCTATGTCCGTCGGATTTATAAGAGACTCTATTTCCTCGACGGCGTAATCCTTGTGAGTGAGTAAGCAGCGGGGTCCTTCAATGACGGGTCCAAAGGAAGTCATCATCCCCTTCCCCGCCCCACAAACTGGCTTGGAGGGTGACTTCTTCTTGGCGTGCTCCTCCCCGGTAGTGATGGTTGCCTTTTTTAGGGAACGCTCATCCTTCCCGTCACTCTTTCTTTTCGCCGAGCCTTTGGCAACGGTCTTGGGGGTTGACGAGGAAGTCTCGTCCTTTCCCTTGGCCACCTTCTCTTCCTCTTTCTTACGAGCAGCAGCAGCCCTCACCCTTTGCTTAGTGGCCTCCATTTCTACAAAGTTGATGTATGATTAGCATATTAGACGGAAGGAATGAATTGACAAGGAAAATATAGACAACTTACGGCGACGAGAAAGAGTGTCTAATCTGCGAGCTTCCTCCGTCGGTTCCGGACCTCCACAATAGACGTGCAAAGCGTAAAGTGTTATAAGGTCCCAGCACTTCCGCTTGTCCAAAGGAATCTCTGTTACACGGCGAATGAAGTCTTCTTGCTCCTTTGAAATATGAGGGAGAACGCTAGCTGAAAATAAGGGAAATAG
The DNA here is from genome assembly GCA_030021035.2 of Notholithocarpus densiflorus. Taxonomy (NCBI): domain Eukaryota; kingdom Viridiplantae; phylum Streptophyta; class Magnoliopsida; order Fagales; family Fagaceae; genus Notholithocarpus; species Notholithocarpus densiflorus. The sequence continues at coordinate 110,363 of JARYZH020000400.1, forward strand.
ACGACGTTAGAAACTTAGAATATGCAAACAAAGAAAAAGCAGACGGGATTAACCTGAGTCCTTGACAAAAGCCCAAGTGTTGTCAAAGTAACCATGGGGCATCGTCTCCCATTCCTCCTGACGACACACCCAATCTGTCCCCTTAACAAAAAAGTATCTACTTTTCCAATTTCTGTTAGAATCTGGCATATCAGACACTAGTCTCAAGTCCCTCTCTCGGATGGCGAAATGATACATCCCCCACTCAATCGAAAGCTGACTGTTCCCTCCACTCAATCGACCCCATAGAATCTCAGCACCTATAAAAATCCTCCAGGCGTTCGGAGCAATATGGCTGACGAAGAATCCCAGAAAATCAGCCAACTGACGGTGTAAATCCGTCAATGGTAGTCTAAGCCCTGCAGCAAACATAGCGTCGTACATGCCAACGTCTGTCGTCCTCCCTGTATAGCATTGCTCGTCGCTCCTAGGAAGGCGGAGTGGGATATGGTCTGGGATTTGGTAACGGGTACGCAATTCCTTAAAGACCCTGTCACTCATGTTTGGTAGGAACTTATTTACGGCCCAATCCTCGGGAAGAATGAAGGGACGGTTGCCTCCGAGACTTTCTGGAGTCCCCTCACAGGATTCCTCGTCACCTTCATCTTCACCTCCGTCACTATCTCTCTCCTCGTCTTCCTCCTCAACGTCACCCTCCTTACTCTCTACTCCTTCCTCACCTTCCTCCCCATAATTTTTAACCTCCTCGTCAGGAGATTGGGCTGACGTTTCCCTTTCTGATGACCAGGAAGAACCCTCGGACTCATGACCTGAACCAAACACCTCGTCATAATCCGCTCCTTCGCAGACTGACGAGTTCTCACCCGACGCGTCACTTGACATCTGACTACCTACAGGTGACGAATTCATTCTAAGAACTTAAGATGACGGTCTTATTAGAGAATCAACTGAATAAAAAATATATGTAGAAGAAAAAAGAACTTACAAGTATGGCTTTTGAAGTGACGGATTCAAATGCGACGGCAACAGCACAGGCAACGAAGTCAACAAACCCACAGGGTAAAAGCTGACGAGACTTCTCTCAGGTAATCAACGAGGATGAAATAAGAGGAATGAGGGGAAGAAGCGAGTTATATATAAGAGGGGAAATTCACGAAAGACAAAGCGACGCCCTCATTCAGAAGCGAAATCAACCGGGATGTGCCACGTGTCCGAGCATTTAATGTTGGCAGCTCGAGGAGTTGTCCTCAAATAGTTTTTCTTATTTCCTGGCCAAGAAGGAGATTAGCAATGAAAATCTAACTCCATAATCCATCAGCTTAAACTGACGGCACTATGGAGTAGGGGGCAGCTGATAAGGATAAAATTACAATACACACTGACGGTAAGGCATAAGGCAACGGTCCAATTAGGCTCGTCAGCTTCGCCTTTGTCCATTAGCAGGTGACAGCAAAGAATCAACTTTGGGGCAACGGGGTCAGTTCGTTGACGATGAAAAGCTGACGGTTCCAGGCTGAAGGAATTGCACAAAGCTGACAATTCCAACATAACCTTGCCTTGTCTTTCATGTATGGGTATATAAGGAAATATCTTGCGCTTCACGCTCAGTATTAGATTCCTACAAGGAAAGGATTCCGTGAAATACGCTCACAAAGACTCCTATAAGGAAAAAACTTCCACAACAAGAAAAAGATGTCAACCCTCTACTACTATAAAAGCCCCAATACCCTCATTAGCCAAGGTACGCATAATTTACCCTCTCTAGCACTTTAGAGTTGTGAGAATAGTTCTAACTTGACCTTCGGAAGGTATTTGGTCTGCACCACACCGGTGCTCTCTGCTAGGTCTTTTCTTTTCATTGTGTAGGTATTCTTTCGAGCGTGTGAAGATTGTGTAGCTCAATATGAAGCTGTAGACTCTATGATGTAGTTGTCTGCAATAAGCAATGCCAACGAGATTATTGTGTGCGTCGCCTTTTCTTTCGTCATGGTTTTAACTACAAAATTATTCTTTTCTTGTTACTCTGTTAAAGAATTTAAGAACCTAACAATGAAACTACGTGACCACTACTGTAGTTTGATTTGCGACTTTTCATAATAACAATGAAAGAAACACTCCAATCAAAATATATGTCTTGGTTAATTAAGAACTTGAAGAACAGTTGCTGTTTCCATGTTTGATCTGTCAATATAACCAAATTGCGTCAGAAAGAAAATAAAAATGAAGATTTGGTCATCTCATATATTCAACGAATTCCTTGATGGGGCTTCCTTATATATGCTACTGATCACCGACAATGAAGTAATTCAAATAGTTTTGAATTTTTCTATTTAATTAATGACTGAAGAACTATTAGATGTACCCTTTCAATTCTTTTCTTCGTACTCAGTTAAAGTTAAGAAACTGGCAACAAGTAAAAGACCGTCATACCCATTTAAAAGTACATACTGTTCTAAACTTTTCCTCACTTTAAGGAAGTAGGAATTATTAGCTTAGCCGTCCCCTTTCAATTCTTTTCTTTATACTCTGTTAAAGAATGTAACAACCAGACAAAGAGACTTTTTTTTTTTTTGGCTGAATACCTTATAAAGAAGAGAGATGTTATGTCTATAATATTTTTACAATAAATTACAGATGGTTAGTTATTATTGGTTCAAATTTGAAACTAACACTAAGATTATTTTTTTGTCCCAACAATAACAACCTGCCACTTAGAATTTGTTGTAAAAATTTTGTAGACATATCATTTCTCTCCAAAGAAACTACTTGTGCAATATCCATTCCGAAAGAATTTGACCACTGTTGTAGTTTGATTAGAGATTTGCATAATGTCAGTGAAAATAAGTTATTTTTAGAGAAATGATTTGTCCACACTATTTTTACAACAAATCCTAAGTGGCAGGTTATTACTGGTTGTTATTGTTGGGGCAAAAACATAATCTTAGTGTTAAATTCAAATTTGAACTAATAACAACTAACCACCTAGATTTGTTGTGAAAATGTTGTAAAAATATTGTGGACATGGCATCTTTTTTTTTTTAATGCAAAAATGCAAAACTGGCCCTCTAACTTTCACTCTTTTTCATTTCAGTCCTCTAACTTTTAATTTTGTCAATTTAATCCTCTAACTTTCAATTTTTGCCAATGTAGGATTCCGTTAAACTCCAGTTATAGGCTGCCGTTAACTTTTAGTTTTTTTTTTTCTTTTTTGGGAATTAAAAGAAAAAAAAAAGAAAAATCTGTTAAAAAAAAAAATTTAAGGGGAACAACGTTCTTACCTGAAATCAAAACCAAGGAATCACTCGGTTTTCAGAAGGGGAACACATTTAAGGGGAACAATCCCACCCTGATATGATAGTCCAATCAGCAACTTCTCTTCTTGAAGAATATCAGCGGTTGGCTGGTTCTCTTCCTCCAGGCTAAGATTCATTCTTAGCTTTACTAATAGTTTATTTTGTTTTTTTTCTTTTCTTTGGCTGTTGAAGCTAGATGCCAGTGGATGATGGCTTTATCGTTGTCCTAGCTCTTCAGTTTCTCTCTTTGTAGTTTTCTTTTTTAATCAATATACTTCTATCTTTTTGTCACAAAAAAAAAAAAGAACACGTTTTTTTTTTTAGCATCTTTATTACTTTTGCAGTTGGGGAGGTGGGTTCATCAAATTGTAGATCCCACCAGATTGTAGCAACAGAGAGATTGAAAGCTTTTAGGATCACGTGGTGATGCCATTCACTTGCAATATATTGTGATTTCTCGGTTTGGGTTTCAGGTAAGGGGAACCACGCTTAAATGTTTTTTTTTTTTTATACAGATTTTTCTTTTTTTCTTTTAATTCCAAAAAAAAAAAAAAAAAAAAAAAAAAAAAAAAAACTGAAAGTTTACGGCAGCCTATAACTAGGGTTTAACGGAATCCTATATTGACAAAATTTGAAAGATAGAGGACTGAATTGACAAAACTGAAAGTTAGAGAACTTAAATGAAAAAGAGTGAAAGTTAGAAGGTCAGTTTTGCGTTTTTGTTTTTTTTTTATTAATAAAAAAAAATGAGATTCAAAACTTTAAACTTTAGTAATCCAGTGTTGCCAATATCGTACTAGTAAATATTTCATATTTTGGTAAAAATGCGAAATGGCCCTTGAATTTTGGTTGTTCTCAAATAAACCTCTTGGTGTTTCAATTTAGCATTAGATTAAATTCTAAATCATACCCTCAAGTTCAAAGTAATTCGATTTTTCTCTCTAAAATTTCAAAATCTTGATCACTTTTCTTCACGTTAAATATCGTTTGGAAAGAAAGAAAAAAAATTGTTCATACCCATAAATGACGTGGCTATTAAATGTCACATCATCTCAAAATAAAATAATTTCAGTACTTGGGGCTGAATTCCATTCTAGCGTATCACTGTCTTCTACTCTTCTTCCAATTCTTTGGGTGGGAGTTTGTCTTGTTCTCCTAAGACGTGATCTCAAGGCTCTAACACGATGATGAGAGTGTATTTCATTAAACAGTTTGATGAGACCTCTCTCTAACAATATTATAGACCTACAAATGGTGTATAAGATTGTATCATGAGATAATTTTTCAGTGATGACAGACTCTTGGGCCTACGATATGGGGCCTACCTTTTACAGATGCTTTCAAGTTTTTATTTATTTATTTATTTATTTATTTTGTGTGTGTGGGGGGCAAGTTTGTCATCATCTTAGTAGTCTTTCAGCCTATTTTACACACGCACGAGTATATGCACAGAAAAAGAAAGAAATAGAGTACTTTGATTGGTCTGTTTGGATTGAGGAGGAAAAGATGAGAAACAGAGGGAAGTAGAGTAGAGTTCACTGAAAATAAGCTAATTTTGAGCCAATTCTATTCTACTTTACTCTACTTTCCCTCCCTACCCCTCAATATAAACAGACCATGAGTTAGTGCTTGAGCCAGGAAGCTCGTCTTTTCCTAGAGGAACCGGAGCAATGCTATCCAAAGTAAAGCCAGTGTGTAGCAATTCTAGAGCACAATAATTATCATAATTTCTTCCACAATTATCGGCAAAATGTGATTGACTGTTAGTTACTTTCAGTTGGATCCACTGTTTTTCCTTCGTCACTTACAATTTACCATATCAAAATTGTAACAAAGTTGTGTCACATAAGTTGTGTTACATGATATTTTTTGCATTTTTGAGCAATACTATGAGCCTAGGACCACGTAAATTTACACAATTTTTGCCATAACTCGTCACATAAAGAGTTGTGGGTGGTAGAGGTGTGATGGTGGTTCTATATAGATCCACATATTTGCCACTCATAACTCATCAAGTGGCGAGTTGTAGCAAAAATTGTGTAAATTTACATGATCTTAGCATTTATATTTTTAAAATCATGAAAGAGAGAGATGCTTCACTTTTAACGGTATTGAATATTTGAATAATCTAAATTACCTGCTACTTGGTAGGCCTGTTCAGGTACCGACCGGCACCGATAAAACCGACCGGCGCCGAACCGATCCGACCGCTTCACAAGCTCACCGTAGGTGTCCGGCGCGGTGGTCGGCGGCGATCTGAACAAACCGAGGGCGTCCGTGCGGCGAGCGGTGGCTGTTTTGCACTCCGACGAGAAACCGCACCGCACCGGTATATATATAAATACACACTATAATTTAACATATATGTATCAATGTTTACAGTTTTTTATTTTTATGTTTCAGTAGATTGAAGAAAAATCAGAGAAGCTATGAAAGCAAATGTAAGGAACAAGAAGAAGAAGAAAATGGCGCTGGACTTCTTCACTTTAGGATAGGTTTTCTTTCTTCGTTTCTTTTTTTATATATATAAAATCTGGCACTAAAACTACGTCGTTTTAGGACCTGATATTAAATTCTAATATCATCCCCAAAACGACGTAGTTTTATCATCAGATTAAATAATAATAAATAAATAAATAAAAACCCTAAGTTTATTTACCCACCCTCTCCGTATCTCTAACTCTCATCCGCCAGCCTCTTCCAGTCCCAGCCACAAAAGTCTTCATCTCTCCTCTCTCTCTCCCCTCAACGTCTGCCGCTTGCTGCCACCGCAATCTAGTGATTGATGCCACGTGTTTTGGAGTTTCACCCTTTCCTCTCTCCTCTTTGTCACAACACAAAACCCACTACCATTTCAGCTTTTTATCTTCAAGCACCTCTGTTTTTTCTGCCACCCAAGTCAGATCTTCAAGTTGTTGTCTCTGCCTCCATTGCCTGGTGGTCGATTACTCTATTAGACTTCGCAGGTGAGTCAATCGATGGTTAGATTCAAGAATCTTGAGCTTGTTTGGGTTTTAATATTTGGGTTTGTAATGGATTTTGAATCTTTTGATATTTAGATTTGATCTAAGTTTTGATTTGTGGTTTGAATCCTTGAGTTTTCTGGGTTTGATTTGGGTTTTAGATCTCTCTTCCTCTCTGTGTGTGTGATAGACAGGTGGATACCGACCACCGCGCCGACTGGAACCGCCACCGATGTTGCCGGAGAACCGTTCCTCAGGCACGGTGGTGGCGTGGGATTTTAGGAAACCGAAGATTCTGGTACGGTGTAGAAACAGCCACAAAAACTGGCCGCACCGCACCGTGTACAGCCCTACTACTTGGGTCAGGACTTAAGGCAGCCTTTGTTTCCATGTTTGACCTGTCAATAGTTATAACAAATTGTGACCGAAAGACAATAAAATGAAGATTTGGTTATATCATATATGCTACGATCGTTCCTTGATGGGTTCTCTTATATATGCTACTCACTGACTATTAACTGATTGAAATAGTTCTAAACCTTTTTAAAGTTTAGATGTACCCTTTCAATTCTTTTCTTCATACTATGTTAAAGAATATAACATAGTAACAAAGATAATATTGGTGTGTCATATCAATTTGAAAGTAATTCTATTTTTTCTTTTTTAATAATTAAGAAGGAACTATTAGCTTAGCTGTACCCTTCCAATTCTTTTCTTGTTACTCAGTTAAGGAACTATGAAGTAATTGAAATAGTTTTGAATTTTTCTAAAAATTTATTGACTGAAGAACTATTAGATGTACCCTTTTCAATTCTTTTCTTCATACTCAGTTAAAGTAAACAATCTAGCAACAAAGAAAAGGGAGAATAGCAACATACCCATTTGAAAGTAGTTCTGAACTTTTCCATACTTTAAGAAGGTGGGAATTATTAGCTTAGCTGTACCCTTACAATTCTTTTCTTCATACTCGGTTAAAGAATGTAACAACCTGACAAAGAGACTTTTTTTTTTTTTTTTTGCCGAATACCTTACAAAGAAACTACTAGTGCCATATCCATTCCCAAAGAATCTGACTACTATTGTAGTTTAATTAGAGATTTGCATAATGTCAGTGAAAATAAATTTATTTTCATTAATAAAAAATATGAGATTCAAAACTTAAGTAATCCAGTGTTCACAATATCGTACTAGTAGATATTTCATATTTTGGTAAAAATGCAAAATGAACCTTGAATTTTGGTTGTTCTTAAACGAACCTCTTGGTGGTTTAATTTAACATTAGATTAATTTTTAAATCATACCCTCAAGTTCAGAGTAATTTGATTTTTTTCCTATAAAATTTCAAAATCTTGATCATTTTTCTTAACGTTAACTTAGATATCCTTTGATGAGGTGGCCATTAAATGCCACCTCATCTGAAAATGACATAATATCAATATTAAAAAAACATTATTTACCACATTATTTTATTTTCTGTTTCTTTTTTATTGGTTTCTTTTCTTTTCTTTTTTCACTTTACTTTTTCTCTCTCCTTTATCATGTTTCAAAATCAAGAAAATTGAACTAATCTCCTCTGAAGATTTCTAATTACACTCACCTCCCCTTTAATTTGGAACAAGACACTCATCTTCTCTAAAATGCAAACTATTTACACTATAACTTTTTTTGATGATTGAAAAAGCTTTAAAAAATCCCAAAATAAAAAGGTCTAAAAAAATCTCAAATTTACTATTAAAAGGGGTGTGGATGACTGTTTTAGTTGAGGGTAAAATAGGAAATTCATGATTTTTTTAAAATCTTTTTTGAAGTCATTCTTAGGAACTTAGTGTAAATAGTTTGCATTTTAAGGGAGGTGTTTTATTTCGAACCAGATGTTAAATGAGTGTATTACAAACTAGAGGAAAAGTTAATGTAATAACAGAAAGCCATAACGAGGTCTGTGCAATTTTTTCTTTCAAAATCTCACTCTCTAGTTACAGAGTCCCATAAATTTCTGAATCAATCATCATCGAGCATCCCCACGAGAAAAAGACAAGACAAGTGATGATGCTATAATCGTCAGTCGAGTAGCTGACCCAGGGCACAAGCTCGTAGTACCCATACTCTTTTGACTCATTTAGACGGTACAAGTATGTGAACTCGTCCACCCTAATCATGTCTCCTTCAGTGACGGCCAACCATATCTTCATATAGCTGATTACAATCCTCCACGAGTTTGGCATAAGTTGCCCAGGAGCAATGTTGAAATGGCTCAAAAGCTCCATAATAAAAGAGTGGACGGGAAACCTAAGACCGCACTAGAAAGCGACCTCATAGAAGCACACTTCTCCAAGCGAAAAGTGGCAAGCTCGTTCCTCTTTATGAGAAGACGAACCGTAACCCTCTCGGGAAATTGGAACCTATCCCTAAACCTGGAAAGGGTTTCACCGTCTAGACCATATGCCTCCCCAAGGGCAGAGAAAGCTCTGACCACCTTTGGGCCAGAAGCGGCGGTATCCTCCTCCATCTCAACGGGGTCGTCGCTAGATGACAATCTCGTCTCTAGCTCACTAGACCTCACCTCTGACATAAATCTCCACTCACCCACCAAATCCTCAAACCAATTGATCGATTGACGAAGTAAGGGAAGCAGATCGGCCAACACTAAACTTAAGCCACTACCCCCAAACACAAAATCTTCAACTAAAGGGCAAAAAGAATGAGAAACTCCTAGAGAAGCCCCCAAAACGCACAAAGAGAAATGAAATAAAGGGGCAGAGTATCCTAACCTCAGAGCTATCAACCATGGAACCCAAAAGAGGGGAAGAAAGGGGCAAAATTCCAAGACCCAAAACAGAAAAGAAAAGACCTTGTGACTCTAGCAAATAATCATCGCTACAAAGAATAAAGAAAGGGGGAAGAAACCATACCTCAAAGGAACAATCCCAAAAAGGAGAAACGCAAGAAAAAGAGCTCGGAGAAGAAGAGACACAGAGCAACAATAGCGCAAAAGAAAGAAAGTGGAGAAGAAAGAGAAAAGAAAGGAAGTTTAAAAAGAACTAGGAACGAAAAACTAAAAACTAGCAGGAAACCCAAAAGACACACGAATGGAGCATTAAATCCACCAATCAGAACATGCCACATGGCCATGGCGCATACGGCGCGGCCACTACGCATTAAATGCGAAACGAAACCCCAAGAGTTATGTCTAAGCAAGAAACCTTTCATCTTCTGATGGTCGTCATGACACATAAGGATGATCACAGAACCTGGGGGGGCAGCTTATAGGCCCAACGAACCTCCTTGCCCAGACAAACCCAGTAAGCCCCATCGTCCACCCCTCCACCTCATGGACGAAGGAAGGTAAGCCATTAAATAGAGGATTCAATATCTCAGACACTTATAAACTAGCTGTCAGATTGTTGGAAGCTCATCAAAACTCATATTAATGAGCCTAGAGGCATTACAAAAGGAGCACTAAAGCCACAATAAAGGCCACAACGGTTAGAAGCAATGGAGTCATATATAAACACTTTTCAGAACCAGACAACGTACATTCTCATATACACATACACCGTAGCTCTGATATTTCTAGTTCTCATAATTTCATTTAGCCTCAATACGATGACTTTATCATTGGAGACTTCGTGGCCGGCACCACACCGGTGACCATCCGAAGAGGATTCCTTCACGACATTGCAGATACAGAGACAAAGTATGTGCTGACCTATCTGGATGAACCTACTCGATTGACGATTATAGCATCATCAACAAGTATAAGATCAAAATGAAACAAGATAAATAAATTGATGAGCGCACAGAATCATAGTATTAATGGATGCACTTTCTACCAATATATATATATATATATATATATATATATATATATATATATCAACGAATCCAAGACAAATATATAAATGGGTAAATTATAAAGTTGATCTCTAAACTTTCAATTGTGTCAATTTGGTCCCTAATATTTTCAGTGTCGTGTCAATTTAATCTCTGCTGTTATCCTTAGATGAAAAAAGCTGATGTGTCAAACGATGATATTTAATTATTAATATTTATGACAACTAGATGCCACATATATTGTCACGTTAGATTAATTTCAAAAAAAGAAAAAGAAAAACTCAAAAAATTAAGAAACTTAAGGTGTTTTAATGGCAAAGATAAGAAGAATGGCATTGCATAGTTCAAATTGCAAAATAATAAACACACCCTCTTCACCATGAATTGTTGTCCAAATCCTTAAAAAAAACATGAGGTCACAAGAAAACTTCTCCTCTTCAACTCTTCCTTACGGCGGTGGCTGTGTTGAATCTTCAAAATCGTTGGCAATGGGTTGCAAATCTGATTTTGTTGATGGAAGATTGGAAGACTTTCCTTCTCTCACTTCTTTAGTTGTCATCATTTCGTTTGTTACATTGAAAATTTAGATTTAAATTTTCAGTGGCTATCTATTAAAAAAAATAGTGGTTGAGTTTATGGGTCTGAAACCCAGATTAAATTTATTTATTTATTAGTTTTTAGTTGATATTTAGTTATAAAAAAATCTTGGAATTGGTTATGGAAAACTCTTGTGATATCATTGGTGTAGATGTAGTACACCATGTTAACCATCTACCTTTCCTTAAGATAGGATAATGGCTTTATTTCGCCCAACCAATTGCATAATCTATGGAAAATTGAGGAGCAAACAAGATCGAGTTTCCCGTCACAATGTCTATAGTTCTATAAATGCTAGGTTCTCTAACTTGGAACAAGTAAGCAAATTAACTCTCCTGTTTACAACTTCAAGGATTTTAGGGATGGAGATGAGAAAAAAGAGATGGAATATTGACTAACGAGGGAGAAGAGATGGAGTACTTAGGGATTTTGGAACCTATTAGTTTCCCCAAACTTATCTCATGTGTACATATTTTAATTTGGTTTTTTTTTTTAATTTTTTATTCTTGAACTCATATGGCAATATAGTTGGCAGATGATGTGGTATCAAAAATAATTTTTTATTGCTCTATTTGACACATTAGCTTTTTTCATCCAAGGAATAACGACAATGGCTAAATTGACATGACACTGAAAATGTTAAGGACTAAATTGACACAATTAAAAGGTTAAGAACCAAGTTGAAATATGATGTAAAGGATAAGGACCAAATTTGTAATTTATCCTATATAAATATAAATTGGGCGTAAATGCACTTTTAGTCCCTACATTTTGACTTTTTTCCATTTTAGTCCCTACATTTTATTTTTATCACTTTTAGTCCCTAAATCAATTTACGCGTTCCATTTAAGTCCTTGAAGCTATCTTCCGTCACTAATCTAACGGGCAAACTAACAGATGAATAAAATAATAATAATAAATTTACTGTAGCATGCCACATCAGATTATAATTTAAAATATTTATTTCTCAATTTTAACCAAAGAAAAAAATATGAGTTAAAAATTTTAAAAAAATAATAATAACACAAACATATGCCCAAGAACAAAAGGCGGAGAAAGGAGATCTGGTCGAGCATGAAGAAGATGAAAAAGAAAACTGTGGTGACTCCACCATCACTTCCTCCTCTTGTTTCTTCTTCTTCTTCAGCTCAGCTTCGACTTCGGCTTTCTTTGACTTCTTACTTTGCTTCTCTGTCTTCGGCGGCGCGTTAGTCAAGCTTTCACAAATGGCTTGGAGCTTAGCGTCCACCGAGGAATGGAGAGGCTGGTACTCATCGAAATTGACGCCAACACAAGAGCCATGGTGAGGGTATTTGAAAAACAAGAACCATGTTGTGGCTGTTGATTTTGTGGGTAAAAGTGTTGGTTTTGGAGGTGGATCTGGGTTTGGATCTGGTTGATCTGAGATGGGGTTAGTTGGTTTAACCCAATTGAACCCGGTTGCTTGAAACCTATAAGGTTTTGAGTCAAGAACCCGTCTAAAAACATGTGGGTCATTGAGGTGGAGCAACCATCTGAGCATGAAGAAGAGGGCTGGGTTTGGGTTGGGACTGAGGGAGAGAAAGAAAGATAGTTGTTGTAGTTGTAAGAAGGAGAAGAGAGAAAAGGTGCTGAAGAAGAAGAAGAAGAAGAAAGAAATGGAGGCTGGGTTTCAGAGGGAGAGCTTTTTGTGGGTGTTGAGGAAGTACTTTTCATAAAAGGTTCAAGTGCTTCCATTAGCTCACCCCCAAAGGGTACTGATGACTGAAGAGGTCTGCTACTGTAGTGTTTTGGTTGTTTGTGTGGTAGTGGATCGGCTTGGCTTCGAAATTCTGGGAATGCAGATCTGTGTTGCAAATCGTGTTTTGTATATGTAAATCGTGTAAGTGTTTTGTATATGTAAATGTGTATGTAACCGAGTGGGTTTAGATAAATTTTTTGATTTGGATTTGATTGGAGTTGGGTTTAGATGGAATGGACTTTGATGGTGCCGTCCAAATTTTTATTCTTTCATTTTCTTAGCAACCAAACAAAGACTGAAAAGAACTGAGAAATGATTTTGCTTGGGTTTGAGGATGGGGGCTTTGGAATTTATGATTTTTTTTTATGGTGTTTTGATGCTGAATTTTCTGGGTTTATGAATTCGGTTTCTGGGTTTATGAATTTTATTTTCTGGAGGTTTCGTTGTTGAATGAAAGATGAGAAAATCTGGGTTTGAGTTGTGATTTTGTATATCTGGGTTTTGTGGTTTGAGAAAATCTGAGAAGATCTGCTGCTAGGTTTGTGTTTGTGTTCTTGCTGGAGATCGATTTGTGTTTATGTTTGGTTGACAAGAAAGGGCAAGAAAATGCAAGAAAATCTGGGGCATGTGTTCTTATGTTTAAAATCTGGTTTGTGTTCTTTGGTGTTCTTGGGCATGTGTTTGTGTTCTTATTATTTTTTTAAAATTTTTAACTCATATTTTTTTCTTTGGTTAAAATTGAGAAATAAATATTTTAAATTATAATCTGATGTGGCATGCTACAATAAATTTTTTATTATTATATTATTCATCTGTTAGTTTGCCCGTTAGATTAGTGACGGAAGGTAGCTTCAAGGACTTAAATGGAATGCGTAAATTGATTTAGGAACTAAAAGTGGTAAAAATAAAATGTAGGGACTAAAATGAAAAAAAGTCAAAATATAGGGACTAAAAGTGCATTTACGCCTATAAATTGACATAAGGTTCTTGCAACAAAGTTAAAGGCTAAGATCTAGTTTTTCTATTTTCTTGCTATATTAAAAAATTAGTAGTTTAGTTCTTAGACGTTTAGTTGCTGAATTAGAACCAGGTCTAATTCTAGGAGGGTTTGGAAATTATTTGAATATGAATTTCTGAATATATTGTGATAAATGGGGAAGAAACATCAGAATATGGTCAGGTGAATATTTAAAATGAGGAAGAAAAAATTAATAGTGTTTGATAATCAAGCCGAGTCACAGGAGCTCCATGGTGACAGATGGGAAAGAAATTGAGGAATCTGTTTCTGTCAAGGGGTTGAGCAGCCGTGTGTACAGAGATCGATTTGGAACAATTTTGGTTTTTTTTTTTTTACTTTTTTTGTAGTATGTAATGTAATGGAATGTGAAAAGGATTTTGGGGGAGAAGTTCGTTCATCCCAGAAAAATGTTGAAAACAGAAAAATAAATAAATTATTTTATTTATTCAGCAAAACCAAATATTTTATTTTATTAGATTTAAGATTTATTTTTATTTTTAATTTTGGTTTAGATTATTTACTTACATGGAAAAATCAAATTGAGGTTGCATGATTTCATTAGGCAAATAGCAAATGTAACACATGCACTTAGGTGGCCCTTAATGGAAACATCAATATTGTACACAAACGGAAGGGATTTTTTTTTTTTTTTCCAAACATTATGTAACAATTGAGGGAGTAAACTAAAATTAAAAAATTTAGGGGAAAAATCAAAATTACCCCACACTTTAATGATGCAATTTGCAATTTAGTCGTACCATTATTTATCCATAGGGTTTAAGAAAATAGTATTGCATCAACTGTTTGTATATTGGTATATACAAATGTTAGTTGTAATATGTGTAAGTAATCTTACTTTGAAAAGTAAAAGGATGAAGAGAATTTTTAAATAAAAATTAAATTTTGTAGTGGCTCGCTTAAGCGAAGCCTGTGTATTTGCAATTCAATCAACATTCTTTAGATGTTGATTGGAGACATAAAGTGTATTTTCGACACTCTATTTACTTTTCTCAAGCAAGGATTGAGCAGATACAAGCCCACTCTAGCAAAGTTGAGTGGACCCTAATAGGCGTCTACTAAAAACAAGCGTAATAAACACCTCATTTTGCAACCCTTCATTTATTTTGTTTCATCATGTTTGAACCAAGGGCAAAATAGTAACTTTACACGTGTGAAAAATTCCAAAAAATGACCTTAACCATAAATTCCTTACTTTAAATGGTCACAATGTAATTTTGAGAAAGTTTACTAGTTATAGTGTGATTATCAGTGTTCTGAAAAGCACAATAAAAGTGTGAACCTCTTTTTCACTTCAATAGTGCAATCCACCATAATTAAAGTAGGGAGACCCACTATTTAGTGAGAGAGGGGGAGTACAAATTTACGACACTTCCGGAGTATTGAATTATGAGTCTTATTTATGTTATCAAAATAGCATCCATATCATTGTTTTTATTAATGTTCAAATTTAATTTGTTGATCCATAATCCTACCATAGGCATGCATACATAGGATTATCCTAGATTAATTTTAATTGGTCCATAAAAATATTAATTGATATTAAATCATGTTGGTTATTAATTTTAATCCTAGAAGACGTGAAGCACAAAATTATTTCATTCAAATATTTTGTGAGAGAAGGGGAGTACACATTCACAATGCTCCCAAAGTATTGAATAATGAGTCTTATTTATGTTATCAAATAGCATCCATATCATCGTTTTATTAATGCTTAAATTTAATTGGTTGATCCATAATCCTACCATAGGCATGCATGCACAGGATTATCCTAGATTAATTTTAATTGGTCCATAAAAATATTAATTGAAATATTAAATCATGTTGGTTAGTAATTTTAATCCTGGAATAAATATCAATAAATTAAGTGTGATACTTTGTATTTAAATATTAATTAAATAATTTTGTTTAATAATATCCAAACCAAGGTTAATTTGATGAATTAAACACTAATTTGATGAATTGATGCTAACCAAATTAAGGTTAATTTCATATAAAGAATCAAATTTCGTGGTTAAAGTAGGAAATTTAACAAAAAGAAATGGATTTTTTTTAAGTGAGATTTACTTTATCTTGGATAAGGTGATGCATGGTTAAGTAAAGTTGTAGTATGATTTTTAATTTTTGATTTTGGTGGAAAGAGAGATATGAAATTGTTTGATGTGTGGTCATGTGAGAGGTTAGATAACCAATATAAACAATCTATTGTGTAGGATATTAGTATACAAAAATTAAACCCTCAAACCGTTAAGGAAAATTAATCATCATTGATAATTCAACACATTTGCAAAATTTGTTTTTCCAAATAGTTTAAGGTTTTTAATTGGGTTGAATTTCTATTGGTCTAATATTTTAGAGGCCTTTTACAGGTGAGGAAAATAATGCACAACCATTTTTTCCTAATTTTTTAAAACCACTTATTATAATAAATTTTGGGCCTTTTTATAATGGGTGAAGCCTACTGATAAAGGATATAGGACCTTTTGGTAACGGGGGCCTTAGGCCAAGGCATGTAGCCAACACTGAAAGAAGTGAATATTCACTCAGAAGCATCAAGTTTCCAGGGGAAATATAAAGGGTGCAAATGTCAACCATCATAGATCAAGCACAATCCTTGAAGTGTAGAGAAATAAAATCCTTTGACTACATAAAGTCAAAAGATAATGTAGCAGATAAATTATCTAAAGGTTTGAGTAGATAGCAAGTAAACTACTCATTGAGAGGATTTCGTTTAAAGTTTATATCTTAAAAGTCGCCATGATGGAAACTCTACCTAGCTGATTGGAGATCTCAAGACTTGCATTCAAGGGACAACCAAAGTAGTATCACTGTGGAGAAATTTAAGGTTGAATTCTCTAGAGCATGTATGAAATTTAAGAGTTGTTTAGGACCAAAATGAATACAATCATAGAACAAACTATTTTTGAAAAGAAAATATGTGAATTCTATTATATTGGTTTACATAAATGACCAGAATAATTCAACAAATCATGTTCACTAGTTAGTCAATAAATTTGACAATTTTTCAAAAAGGAAGGTTCAAAACAGAAACTCTCTCTCCCAAAACAAGGACTTTTCAATCTACTATCTCTATGTCTGCACTATCACTTACATTGTTTTCAATCAATTTCCATTTATTAAAGGGATTGTGAAAAAATTGGGTTTTGCAATTATTTGTGTGGCCATCTTTGAGCCAAAATAAAAGTGAGGCCCACACATCTTTTGAGGGTAGTTAGAATTGGATCGTGTTCTCTTTCATGAGGAGAATAATATCATGAAATCACCTATTCTAAACTGTTAAGGAGTAAATGTGAAACTGATTCATAAAGTGCCTACCTAAACATTGGTAGAAATTGAGATTACTTGAATTTCACATAAGGAATGAAAGACACATTTTTTTGGGTTTATATACAAGTGTAATGGTTTTGTTGATATTTTTCTAATCAATTACAACATAAGTGGGCTTTCTATCTCCCTCCCCCCCTCCCTCAACACATGCATTGTCCATACACATCAAGTTAGGTTGGGTCTCGGTTGGTAATTTTTTTTTTTTTTACTTTTCAATTTCAGTATATTGTGTGTATTTTTTTCTGGAACAGTATGTTTATTTGCTTTGGACCTATTCTGAACTAGTGCTCGTATGTGTATAAATATGAGTTCGCTCATTCAATCTAGTCAACTTTTCCTTTCTCATTTTCCTGTATAAGAGTCATCTAGGGAGAGGAAACACCTTTTTGTACATAGATTGCTATGATTCTTCTGTATGTAGTAGATTATTTTATCCTGGGAGATAGATTTCCAAGAGTAAAAAAACACCATTGTGAGAGATGAAATATGTCTTAAAAACATAGTATTAAACACTAGTCTTAATTAGATTTGAGTTTCTCATTATGTCTTCCTCTAGTCTATAAGTTTTATTTATTCACATATAAACATATTTTATTGTTCTTGGCAAATAATAAATATTTCATGCATTATACCCAACATATTCAACCCTCTAGTTGATAACACAATAATCTAAACTAGTTGACTCTTAAGCACATAAAAAAAAAAATTGTAAATAAAAATTTTATATTGACTCACCATATTTAAACTATGATATATTGGAATGAATTCAAAATATTTTTTCTATCTCTTTATTTTTTTTTTCCTTATGTGTGTGCTAGTTTAAAAATATTAGTTACAAAATATACTACACCCCTGGTAGCTTGAGGATGTGGGTTGTTTCTTTTATTTTTAATGATAATTCAATAATTATAATGAAGAGGAAAGATTTAAACTCCAGATATTATAGACATATTAGGAGGTGCTAATTGTTGAGCTACAAGGCTTTTGGCCAATGGATTGGTTTCTTGATTGTTGTGATTGATGGTGTTAATAGTAGATCCAATCATAACTTGTCACCCAAAAATATGGTAGAAAATTAGTGGAAAATTTTTCTTTAACTTTTTTTTTTTTTTTAAAAAAAATTTAACTATAGCCTCTAGATATATACTTTTGTTTTAAGACAAAATTTAACTACAAAATTAGTTGTAACCTAAAGTTATAATTTTACTCGATATCTTTTTATTGGGGGTGAATTTTGCAATCTACCATTAGATTACATTTTCTTCTTATATCCTCCATGCTTGCAAAATTTCTAGAAAATTAAAGATCAATAGCTATGTCATCAATAAATTATTTAAATTACAAATTTTTGTAGTTTAAAATTATGTATAAAATATAATCTTATAGATCATATAGTAAATAATATCTGATTAACACAAAATGTGACACGTGTATTACGAGCATAAAGAACATGTAATCCAACAATTAGATTTTTGAAATATGTAATGTAATAATATTAATGATATTGAGTAAAGTTATAACCTTAAGTCACAACCAATGTTGTAACTAGACTTTGTCATTTTTTTAATACCAAAAAACTGACCTATATCAAGTAAATATACTAGAATATATAGGGAATTATTTTATTTTTAAGGTTGGGTTAAGGAGTATCTTAGTTTATTTATTAGTAAAATGTTTTAGGAAAGTTATAATAATTCTTTCATATGAAATATAAAAAACTACTGAAAAAATTATTACTCTTTTCTTTTCAAATATATATTTTTTAAAATGTTGTTAAATTTCTAAAAATATATAATAAAAAAAATTCTTTTATTAGCGTTAACCTTTCTTTGTCTTTTTTATTTAAAGAATAGGAACTGTACAGTGTTGACAGGAAATGAAATTGCCATTTCATTTCAGCACGGCTCCTGAAATGAAATGGCAATTTTCAAAAATTTCTTTTTGCAGCTTCAAGGTTGTATATACCCAGTGCTTGGCAAATGCCCCAGGTAAATTTTTTCTTTTCTTTTTGGGTTTTATATTGAGGTGTTGTAATTTGATTGCTTTTGAAACTAAATTGCCGTGTTTGCTTGCTGTAATTATTTTATGATATTAAAAATAGCATAAGAAATAGTAGACAGGTAACCATAATATTTTGAACTATAAAGCAAAATCTATTGTGGAGACTGATGGTGTTTGTATGTAGAAAGCTAATTTTATTTTATTTTTATCTCAGCATGTAACTTGTTAAGGAAAAAAAGTCTGATCTGAGCATGTAACTGTGGCATTTTTGAATTTGAATGCAAATACTGCGTATGGGGCCGGCATCTGGACTCTGAATTATTGAAATAGGAAATCTGGAGAATTGAAATGAAGGGTGTTCTGATGATAAAAGATTCAAAGTCATAAAAGGGGAATGTAGATGTTAGAAAGAGTTTACCATATTTAATAGAAAATGTTAAGATATGCTACTACTTTCAGATCCAGAAAACCACTATTTATTTATTTTTATAAAAGAAGTGCCAAATATGAAGTATATTCTAGTACCAAAATGCAATTTAATAAGATTTTAATGACATCTTCATGTCAGGAACAAGCTAGCATATAATTATCACCATAGTCTGTCCAAAACGTTAATAATATCCATATGGTATTAACTGTATACTGATTGGGGCTATATCTCCAAAAATTCGAAATTCCATCTACATGCATGGAAATATAGCCCCAATCAGTATAAGTGACAAAAAATTCGAAATTTCATCTACATGCATGGACCCTCACCTCAGTGCTTCTCTTCTCTACTCTTAGCTCTCCATTCAGAACCGTTCAAATGATAATAGTAATATAGAATTTTATGCTTGAGAATGAACTTTTAGACGTGATTATTAGGATTCTACTTTTGAAATTTCTAATGCATTTCATATGCAATTTAGTTTGTTCTTTTACATTTTGAAACTGCAAATTTCCAAAACTGTTTGTCATATTATATATATATATATATATATATTTTTTTTTTCAGAATTCATTATAAACTTGTTTAGTGATTTTGTAGTGGGTGGTAGCTGTTCTTTTGGTTTCTTGAACTCCGTGCTAGGTTGGTATTAGAATTTTAGAACTGCACAATTATTGGAAATTTGGGGCTGTTACATGCACTTTGATAATCTCTTGAGGCTATATCTCCAATTTTCATTGCTTGATTTAAGCAACCACTTCAAGGCATTTGCCATTGGGTCTATTAACAATTGGGAATACATAAGTGTTTTCTGGAATGAAGTGAGCTTGTCTGGAGTTATTTATAGTAATTTTGGAGATCTGAACCAAAACTGAAACTTCTCAGTCCATCTTCCATTGAATATGTGATGGGAGAAAAGCATCATAACTTTAACTATTAAGATTTTAATGATTCGTGATTGTGGTTGTTGAACTAGAATTTATGGTAAAAGTTATTGTAGTTTTTGCTAAACTTGTATTTCCTTCTATTCATGATTAATTTCTTTTATATGAGATTATTATTGGTATTTTGTAAATTTTAATTTAATAGGGTGGTGTTGATGAGGGTGAAGATCCTAGAAGTGCAGCCATTAGCGGAAGTTATTGTAGAGGTATGATGTCTGGACTATTCTTCCTTAAATTACCATTTTTTGGGATGCTTATAGACTGCGTTTTGCTTGAGGAAAGTGTGAGACTGCAGTAGAAATTTCTTAATAAAGTTGTTAAAGCTTTCCTTTGGAGATCTGAATTGAATGTCTTTTATGCTTAGGATTTACCGTTTTAAGAAATTGATCAGCTTTGATGGAGGATAATTAAAATAGGAAGACATAACTATTCCTGAACCAATCTTCATTTTCTGGCAAAGTATCTGATTTGTTAACCTCTTTTAGTTTTTTTTATAATTATTATTATTATTTTTTAATAAAAACTCCTCCATATGGTATTATGACTGCTTTGGCATGACTGATCTCCTTCGATTCAGAACCTTCAATACCTTACTCCTCCTCCTCCCACACCCCCCCCCCCCCCCCCCCCCCCCCCCCCCTCAACACACACCACAAAAGGGGAAACCAAAAAATCTTCTTTTCTTGTATACTCAACAAAGCATGCGAAAGGACATGGTTGCCTTTGGCTGAAACGCAGAGAACTTAATTGCTTCCCCCAACACCACACCACAAAAGGGGAAAACCAAAAAATCATCTTCTCTTGTATACTCAACAAAGCATGTGAAAGGACATGGTTGCCTTTGGCTGAAACGCAGAGAACTTAATTGCTTTTTTATTAAAAATTTAAAAGGAAATTGATATATTTCTATTTAGAATCTTTACTACTTGACACTATATCTTGGCAAGTTGTACTCAATCATCTACCCCGTAGGTGTTTGTGCACCCTAGATAGAGTTGAACGGCAAAAGAGGACTCATGTAGCCATTTCCAATTAGTAGGGCTTAAGGCTTAGTTGTGTATCTCTGTGTCTGTGGAGTGTGAGAGATTGATCCAATATCTTTGAAAGAGCAATATAAAGATCAAAATTCTTCAAAAATATGGTCTAAGGGCCTTAAGGAGCACACTCCTCTAGGCTGCATTAGATATTATTGAGTTGTATTTTGGGTGTTTCTTTACAATAGAAAGTTACTGGTTTAGTATAATTTTGTGTTATTTTTTAATATAAAAAAAGACTAGGGTGTTTTGTAATTTTCAGGTTTCAGGGTATGGGCTGAACTTTTCGTCGGTTGGGTCTTTTATGGGTTTTCATATGTTGTTAGGCTTTATTTATGGGTTCTAATAGCTTGGAATTAGTAGTCAAGCCAGGAGTCTGATAGGGTTAGGTTTAGCTGGCTACATATATTGATGTTACAGTATTCATTCAATGGATAGAACAAGTTGTATGAGAATATTGTAGCAAGTATGCTTTGAAGTTTATGTGATGCAACCCTTCTTCTATGAGGTGTGATGCCAAGGACACCCTGAGCTTGATGCTTAGGAAAACTAGCTTTGATACCTAGAAGCTTTTCTCTTTAATTTTTAGCAACTTGAAAGTTTAAACCTTGTAACCAGACCTTGATTCCTCACTCTTAGAACCCTGAACTTTATAGATTATAGTTAAAAGCCTTCCACAGCCCACCTTTTATTAGCCTCCAAGCTCACAAAACCAGATCTAGTAGAGTTCTGATTTACTGTTTACAGCCCCATATCAGATCTGATCTTCAGTAAATCACCTGTTTTGAGCTTTAGAGCATGCTCATCATGTTACTCTGTAAGTGAAGCTTAATCTAACCTCTCTTTTTTTTCCACTTTAAAACCCTAATCCTAGGTCTTCCTCAACACTACAACAAATGCTTTCCAGAAACTCCTACATTAGATTTGGTATCACCACCTCTGTCCCACGTCAATCTTACCAAGCTGCGTATAATGACTGGTTTTGTGACTTGGGTCAAGAATTTTGAAAAATGGCTAAAATGTCAAGTTTTTGATTGTATTTGGGGCCAGAATACATCTAAAAGAGCATAGAAAGAAAAAAGGAAAGTAATTATAGGACTATAGGAGAGATGAGTTAAACATCAACTAGGGTTCTTGGCCATCACACATTAATCAAGTAGCTGGTCTTCCCATGTTTTCTTCATTCATTTCTTTAAGAGTATGTAAATCAATAACTTTTACAGATGATGGCCAACCAAACTTGGTGTCCAAGTTTTGTCAAAGTCAACATACTTGCTGCTGAACACAGAACTGATAAATCTTACCCTTCCTTGATGCATGAGTTACACAAAACTAAAGTCAAAAGCTAAAAAATTGCAGATATATCCTCATGCTTAAATACTCAGAGGTTATACCTAATTTTTAGAACCAAGAATTATTACAATAGTTCGTATTTATCAAAGAAGTGCCAAGAGCTTCCAGACTTGAAATCAGAATTGATTTGATGATCTACCATTCTGCAGTTTCCACTTTTCTTATTGGCTGGCTTTTCTTAATTCACAGAGAGAGAGAGAGAGAGAGAGAGAGAGAGAGAGAGAGAGTATAATACATGGTTTTTGAAGGTATGCCAATGTCTAAGCAACCACTTAAAGGCATTTGTCACTGGGGATACATAAGTGTTTTTTGGATTGAAGTAAGCCTGTCTGTAGATAGTTATAGTAATTTTGGAGATCTGAAACCAAAACTAAAACTTCTAATTCCGTCTTCCATTGAATATGTGATGGGAGAAAGCATCATAGATTTAACTATTATGATTTTAGTGAATTGTGATTGTGGTTGTTGAACTAGAACTTATAGTAATTAAAAGTTATAGTAGTTTTTACTAAAATTGTATTTCCTTCTACTCATGATATAATTCTTTTATATGAGATTATTATTGGTATTTTGTACATTTTAATTTAATAGGGTGGTGTCGATAAGGGTGAAGATTCTAGAAGTGCAGCCATCAGGGAATTAAGAGAAGAGACAGGAGTTAGTTTAGCGGAAGCTATTGCAGAGGTATGAAATTTGAACTTTTCTTCCTTAAATTACCATTTTTTGGGATGCTTATAGACTTTGCTTGAGGAAAGTGTGAGACTACAGTAGAAATTGCTTAATAAAGCTGTTGATGCTTTCCTTTGGAGATCTGAATTGAATGCCTTTTATGCTTAGGTTTTAAGAAACTGATCAGCTTTGATGGAAAAATATTTAAAATAAGGAAGACATAACTATTCCTGAACCAATCTTCATTGTCTGGAATGTATATGATTTGTTAACCTCTAATTTTTCTTTTTTTAAAACTCCTCTGTATGGTATTATAACTGCTTTGCATGACTGATCTCCTTTGATTCAGAACCTTCCACACACCCCCCAGCCCCCCAACACACACACCACTAAAGGGGAAAACTGAAATCTTCTCCTCTTGTACACTCAACCAAGCATGTGAAAGGACATGGTTGCCTTTGGCTGAAACACGGTGTAGTTAATTATTTTTTTTATTTATTAAAATTAACTTAAAAAGGAAAGTAAGATATATTTCTGTTTAGCATCTTTACTACTTGACACTATATCTTGGCAAGGTATACTCAATTATCTATCCCATGGGTGTTTGTGCCCCCTAGCTAACTTGAACGGCAAAAGAGGACTCATGTAGCCAATTCCAATTAGTAGGGCTTAAGGCTTAGTTGTGTATTTCTGTGTCTGTGGAGTGTGAGATTGATCCAAGTCATCCAACATCTTTGAAAGAGCAATATAAAGATCAAAATTCTTCAAAAATATGGTCTAAGGGCCTAAGGAGCACACTCCTCCAGGCTACATTAGATATTACCAAGTTGTTTTTTGGGTGTTTCTTTACATTAGAAAGTTGCTGGTTTAGTATAAATTAGTGTTATCTTTTTTTTTTTTTTTTTTAAGTCTTGGGTGTTTTGTAATTTTCAGGTTTCAGGGTATGGGCAGAACTTTTTGTTGGTTGGGTCTTATGATGGGTTTTCATATGTTGTTAGGCTTTATCTGTGGGTTATTATAATAATTTGGAATTAGTTAATAGTCAAGCCAGGAGCCTGATAGGGTTAGGTTTAGCTGGCTACATATATTGATGTTACAGTATTTATTCAATATGCACAGAACAAGTTGTGTTAGAATATTGTAGTAAGTATGTTCTGAAGTTTATGTGATGCAACCCTTCTTCTCCAAGGTGTGATGCCAAGGACACCCTGGGCTTGATGCTTAGGAAAACTAATTTTGATTCCTAAAAGCTTTTCTCTTTGATTTTCTGCAACTTGAAAGTTGAAACATTGCAACCAGAGCTTGATTCCTCACTCTTACAACCCTGAACTTTATAGATTATAGTTAAAAGCCTAGCACCGATCATCTTTTATTAGCCTCCAAGCCCACAAAACCAGATCTTGTAGAGTTCTGATTTACTGTTTGCAGCCCCACATCTGATTTGATCTCAGCAAATCATCTGTTTGAGCTTCAGAGCATACCCATCATGTTACTTTGAAAGTAAACCTTAATCCAATCTTTGTTTCCAGCCTTTTCCACTATAAAACCCTAATCCTAGGTCTTCCTAAACGCTACAACAAATGCTTTCCAGAAACTCCTACATTAGATTTAGTATCACCACCTCTGTCCCATGTCAATCTTACTAAGCTGTGTATAATGACTGGTTTGGTGACTTAGGTCAAGAATTCTGAAAAATGCCTAAAATGTCATGTTTTTGTTTGTAATTGGGGTCGGAATACACCTAAAAGCGCATAGAAAGAAAAAAGGAAAGTAAATATAGGACTTTAGGAGAGATGAGTTGAACATCAACTAGGGTTCTTGGCCATCACACATCAATCAAGTAGCTGGTTTTCCCATGTTTCCTTCATTCATTTCTTTAAGATTATGTAAATCCATAACTTATACAGATGATGGCCAACCAAACTTGGCGTCCATGTTTTGTCAAAGTCAGCATACTGCCTGCTGACCACAGAACTGATAAATTTTACCCTACCTTGATACATGAGTTACACAAAACTAAAGTCAGAAGCTAAAATATTGCAGATATATCCTTATACTTAAATACCTAGAGGTTCTACCTTATTTTAGAACCAAGATTTATTACAATAGTTTGAATTTACCCGAGAAGTGCCAAGAACTTCCAGACTTGAAATCAGAATTGATTTGATGATCTACCATTTTGCAGTTTCCGCTTTTCTCAATTCGCAGGGAGAGAGAGAAAGATAATACATGGTTTTTGAAGGTATGCCAATGTTTAATATCCACTCTGCTCTGTGTGTGTTTTTTATGGGGGGCAGAAGTGCCATGGCATCTAGGTTTATTGGGTTTCTTATTTTTGTGAGGGGCAGAAGTGCCATGTCCTCCTTTTCTTTTCTTTTCTTTTTTTTTTTTTTTTTTTGGTCAGTGGACTAAAAACAACAATGTAGCTTAAGTAAAAAAAAAAAAAGTCTGTCAGTAATTTTAGGACTAATGCTCCACGGTTGTCTATCAACTCATCCTTGTTATTTTAATCAATTCCATTGTTAGCAATAAGTTAAAGCTTGAGTTGGGTTTCAACCTTATTGGTTGACATATGACTTCCCACCTGAAGTCAGGGAAAAGCTTAAACATCAATGGGGATCAGACTGGACGGGTCAAGCACAGAAGTGGTGAGCATATGATACAGCCATACATTGTTAGATGTGGTATATATGGTGAAAGGCTGCAATTGAGTCTAGATTAGGTCAGATTCAGTTTAGGGAATTAACCAAGCTGAGGATTAGTTTATCAAACCCAGGACAACTGAAATATCAACTTGTAACCATTGGATGTATTCAACCTTACATAACCTAATCTAGGGTACAAAATTACAGATTTTTTTGGTTGGGGGCACCTAGAATATAGTAATTTGGATACGCAAGTAATTTAGAATTAAATTTATCTCCATAGATGTACATGCCTGTGAGCATAGTTGTCAGTATCGTACAATACGTATTAATACGTATCGTATCGTGTACAAAAAGTTTCGTATCGTAAAGGCGTATCGTTAGTACTCATGAATCGTTCGATACATAAGTGCGTATCATATGAATCGTATCGTATCGGTGAATCATATGTATCGTACGATACATGGACATGTGGGTTAAAAATAGACATGTGGGTTAAAAATGAGTTTTTTTGTTAAAATTTGTGATTTTATTTGATTTAAACAAGTTGTTAGACTTTTTTAACACAAAATTATTGGGAAACTTAATTGAGTTTAATAGAATAGCAAGTCCATGAGTTTTTTTCCTCCCTTCTCTTTCTCCTACAAAATTTAGACTATACTCATAACACTCACTTTCATATGTGCATATTTATTTTCTATGCTATTAATAATGTATTAAATGAAAATATAATTATCTTTTGTTTTGTTATTATTATTTTGAGTCTAAAAAGCTAGAATGCCAAGAAAAAATATAAAGAAAAATTATTAGAATAAAAAAACCAAAAAACTAAATGTTGATAATAACGAAGAAAATGTCTATGAAAAAATAATTTTGCAAGATGCTGAATATGATGATAACATTGACTTAGATAGAGTTGATTAGCCAAGATGATGAAAAGATATTATTATTTTGATTTATATATCATGTATTACTTCTGAGTTTAATCAATTTGAGTGTGCATGTAATAAACATAAGTTAATTTGATTTATTTAGTTAGCTTTGTTAAATTTTATTACAAAAGTAATGATTAAATTGGTCATTAGTTGAATATATTTTGAATTTATAATGAATATACCTTTTATATATGTATATCTATAATTATTTTATAATTTTATTAAGTGTTTGTATATCTTACGATACACGATACAGAAAAATAAAAAATCAATTCATGATACGATTCACGATTTGACAACTATGCTTGTGAGTGTAAATTTGTATTTAACTTTTGTGAAAGTAATAGAGATGAATCTAAGGAAGTCTCATCTAAACAGAAGAAAGCTAAGAGGAAAGTCACTGCAGAAGCTACTGCTACTACTGCAGAAACAGAGGATAAAAAGAAGAAACAAGTTACAGAGCTACAGGCCGTTTAGTATATTGTTGTAAAACTACTTGTAGTTTACGAGTTAGTTTATAGATAGTGGATTACAGCTGTCAGTTCATTTTCTGGAGGGAAAGTTAGTTAATTAGTTTTTGTTAGTTTTGTTTGTTAGCTTTCAGTACAGGTATATATATATATATTTGTACACAAACAATAATTAATTGAATCATTCAGTTTTCTCAATTCAGATTTTATAACTTTGTCAAACTTGCAAACCCTTTCAGGTTTCTTCTTAAATTCACGTGATTATTAGGATTCTTAAAGTAAAATTTAACAGATTACATATTCTGTTATTTAACAGCTTAGGGCCTTAGGCTATTGAGATAAGTGTTAATTTTTAAAAATTCAACTTTCAATGCAAATTATCAGGAATCCCATTCAGATGATTTTACCTGTGGGTTTTATCTATGATTTTTTGGTTAGCTACAAAGGCAATAATTTACCTTTGAAATATTGTCCGAGTTGATTGTTTATTTAATTATTTTACCCCAAGCCAATAAATAAATAGTTAAATACTAAAGAACCTGCCAAATCATTGGCCAATCCTAGGGCAATTCAACCTTCCTCAATTGATGCATTCTGTTATGTCTTTGGCTAAGTGATTTCTCTTTAATAAACGCAATGCTATAGAATCTAGGTCCTCTTGTTATAAGAGGAGCGGAAGTACTGACACTACACATGCCTTTTAAAGAAGTTGAGGGCAACATGCAGCCCATACCAACACCTTCACTATCCATGGTGTCCAAACTCCAAACATATATATATATATATAAAACCTAAATCCACACAATACTTGACCTCCTTCAGGTGTACGAAGATTATTTTAGCCAATAAGACTTGCAAGTTGTAATCCATAGTATTTCGTCATTAAAGGAATAAGTCATAATATTTCACACTTTTCTTTCTCAAATTCTTTCCTCAATTTTCCCTTTTTTCTTTTTCTTGGAAGGTGTCTACCTCCATGTCAAATTCCGTCCATTCATTTCTATTTACCCAAGAAACCAGATTGAATAATTATATTAACCAACTACTTCAGCAATCTACAGGGGCCATCTTGATTACAAGCTCAGTTGCTAGACAAAACAAGTTCAACAGAGAAAACAATAAAGAGCATACAATCTCCAACTTAAAGAATTGTGACTCTTTTAACCAAAGTGGGTTTTTGTAACCCCCCCCCCCCCCCCCCTTTCCCATACAGGCTGTCCACCTGCATCAAGTTGGTTCCGTCATTTTTATTTATTTATTTATGTTTACTGTGCATTTTCTTTTTCAAAATTGAGTGTCTATTTATGCATGCATATATGTTTCTAAATAGGACTTTGGTCATTCAGTTTAGTCAACTTTTTCATTCTCATTTTCTTGCATAGGAGTTCTCCAAAGAGAGGATACACATTTTTGTACATGGATTGCTATGATTCTTCTATGTATAGTAGATTATTGTATTTTGGTCACTTGAACCTTGAGTCTCCTCCTTAAACCCCAAGCTTAAAGGCTTGGAGAGGTACCATCTTCCTGTCTGTTGGATGGTTTCTTGATTTTTTGGTTGGTTCACAACAGTAGTGTTAATGGTAGGTCTAATCATTAAAAAAAATTGTTAAAAAGTAGTGAAAAATTATCTTGAACATTTTTTTACTAACTTTTATTTAAAACTACATCCTCTCTTTTTTATAATTTGATAGTTACAATAGAAGAGTGAGGATTTAAATTTTGGATGCTATGGCCAGTTAAGTTACAAAGCTTATAATTTTAAGTCTTGGCTAAATTGCAAACTATAATCTTAAAGTTTGGGAGTGTTTAGATTTTACATCTTGAAATTTCAGAATTTGAATTTTACTCTTGTAAGTGGTTAGTTTCTTAGGCAACCAAATTGAACTTGAAAGCTCGAATATGTGTGAAAACACGAGCTGTTTAGACCCCCAAAGTAAAAATAACGGCTCGGTTGATTTTACTCTAACTTAAACTAAGTGCGGAATAGAGTAAATGTAAGCGAACAAACAATAAAACTACTCTAAACCATATTCATCATATATTAACAATAAATTGAAAGCTAAAAGAGTAGGGAAGAAAGATGCAAACACAAGATAACACTGAGACGTGTTATCGAAGAGGAAACCGAAGTACTCGACGAAAAACCTCTCGGCCGCCCTCCAAGCGGTAAATCGATCCACTAGAGAATAAGTTGGAGTACACGAATAACAAAAGACCCTCCAAGCCTAGTCTACCTCATGTACTTGAGCCCTCCAAGCTCCTGCTACCAACTAACTTGACGAAGCCTTATCTTCTCTAGCTCTCCAGATCACGCAATTCAGCCCGATTGCATCCACCAAACAAATGGCTTCTTCCAATGCTTCTTAGCAGCACCAAAACCTCACTTTACACTCAAAATAGGTGTGGTAAGTGGTTGGGCTATCAACCCCTCAAGGATATGGATATGGAGAGGATTGTGTAGAGGACTATAGGTATAACAATTTCTAACTCTCAAGGGTTGTATCTAGGGTTTTCTCTCTGAAAAGAACTTCTTACAATATGTGGGTAATGTGGGTATATATAGTATGGGTGAAGATATGATGTAGTAGATATGCCAAAATAGCAAAATAGAATGTTTCGCTGGTATTTCGAGGGAAGGCCTTACCCGCGAATTACTCGCGAAAACTAGCTGTCATGACTCTTTGCATTCCAGTCATGTGCTCTGCACATGGCTCACTTCACGGTAAGGCTTCTCGCGAAACTTCTCGCGAAATCCACTTTGTCTTCAATAGGCGCTTGAGTCTTCACACTCTCTCTCACACACAACCTATACAATGAAATCCCACATAAAATACAGGGTAAACATGATTGAACAAAATTACAATCAAATTTGGCACGGAATTAAAGCTAACACAAAATATTTGTAAATCATAACTTTACAGAACCTATCAAGGTGATGGGTAGAGCAAACAATGCCGACAAATAGCCCATCACCATCAACCGGTGGCTTTTAAGGCAGTTGGTGGGCTTAACGTGGGGTGTGAGGAGACTGCCTTAGAATAGAATAATGGCACTAAGTATTATGGAATGTTTGGGGAATGGGATTTATGATGGGATTGGAATTGGCAAAGTTTCAAGGCAGTTAAGAAGCCACATTATCCTTTCTACCTTGCAACTATTTTGTTAGTTGGCATATTTTCGAAACTTTTTAGCAACTATTTTGTTAGTTGGCATATTTTCGAAACTTTTTAGCAAACTAGTATCTCGAACCTTTGAGACTCGATTTCAATGAAGAAACTCGAGCCTTTGAGACTCGAGTTCCAAGTTGATGTAGATAAATAATCCACGTGTAGAGACTCAAGTTCCATAAAGCGTGTATAGAGAAAGAGCCCCACGGCAAGAACAAACCTAGTACACACAAACCTAGATCATTCTTCTGCAAGAACTTGAGTTTCACATAGATTTTTTCATCCACAACTTTGAACTTGTGGCTTAGAGACTTGAGTTCCTTCACTAAACTCGAGTTTCAGAGCCTCAAGATGCTAGTTTGCAAACTTGACAACTAATTAAATAGTTGTTAAAATAATGCTAAATGCCAAATTTCCTCTAAAGGATATCTCCTTAAATCTTCTCAAAAAATAAAAATAAAAGCTTCTCAGTGTACGATTTGAGGTGGTAAGTGGCTCACTTATTCATTTTTGGGATGATATGTGGTGCAGTGACGTTCCTCTCCGAGCATCTTTCCCCATGTTGTATAGGATTGCTCAAAGAAAGGATGCATTTGTAGCTGATGTTTTGGGTGGACAGAATGAGTTTATTCATTGGGATATTCATTTTACTCATTCCATCTAGGATTGGAAGTTGGAGAGTTTATAATCATTCTTTGCTTTATTGTATTCTACTAATATTGATCGAAATGGGGTTGATAAAATGGTGTGGAAGCTTGCAAAGAATGGATCTTTTGAAGTTAAAATCTTATTATAGAGCCCTAACGACCGGAGGAAGTCATGCCTTCCCTTGGAAAAGAATTTGGAGGGTGAAAATTCCTTCTGAAGTGGCTTTTTTTTACTTGGACAGGCTAGGGGAAAGATTCTCACTTTGGATAATTTGAGGAGGAATATTTATATTGTCAACAGATGTTGCATGTGCAAGAATAGTTGGGAATCAGTGGGTCACTTGCTCTTTCGTTGCTCTTATGCATATAATTTGTGGACGTTTGTGTTTAGCCTCTTTGGGGTTTCTTGAGTGATGCCTAAGCAAGTGGTTGGTCTACTAGCTTGTTGGAATAGAGGGGTGGGTGGCAGGTGTTGGGTAGCAGTTATTTGGGAGCAATTCCACAATCCATCATGTGGACTATTTTGCGAGAACAGAATCTTAGAACTTTCAATGGGGAGGAACATTCCATCATTGAACTGAAACAATTTTTCTTGCTTACTTTGTTTGATTGGATGAGTGCAATGAGCGGTCCTTATATCCCCTCTTTTTGGGAATTTTTAGATTTGTGTTCTTTTACTTAATATTTTGTTTCCTTTGGTACATGTCCTGGGTACCATAGGAACAATTTGTGTGCTTTTCTTCAAAAAATAAACTTTCAATCTCAACCATTGAATAAAAAAAGGTTAAAAAAAGGTTGAAAAAGTTAAAAAGTTAAAGTTAAAAAGTGAAAGTGGTAAAAATTGGTGTGAGTGGGTGTGGTGTAATTGCACCCGATGCAATATATACCCTAGGTATTGCACCGAATCCAAATCCTCTTTACAACTCTAGGCTGTCAGGTGTCACCAGTATTTAGGTGGTACGGTTCAGCTGAAGTTTGCAAATTGTTTTTCCCTGGATCATTGCTGCTTAGTTTTGAGTGCACAAATACTGATGCTTTTAGATGTGGAATAGTTTCATTATTTTTTTTAAAAATGGAACTTTTTATTTTAAAAAAATGTAAGATAAGGAAAAAGGTATAGTACTATGGTTCCACAAGCCAATGCAATGCAAAACATTTTGGCAATATTAAGTGCTGGCCACCTTGAACTTTGAATACCAAACTCTCTGTGATGGTTGACCTATCAAATTTCAAATTCCAACTGTGGAAGGGCTCTCAGTTGCTTTGGCATAGGGTGCCAAATCCGTCTGACTGATTTCTCTTGGTTTTTCTTAATCCAAAAAAAAATAAAAATAAAAGAAACAAAAGGGTTCTGGGTTGATTTGGTGCAGCCAGCATCTCAGATTTGTTTGGCAAGGAACTATGAAGGAAAGGAGGATAATGATATAAAGGCCTACACAAATCACATCTAGTTTATTTTAGCAATCAAATTTTGGAAAAAACCAATCACACTCAGAGGAATTAAAAAAAAAAAAAACAAAAAACTGGTGGAAATTCCTTGCAATGTTTTCTGAAAAGTTGATTTCTTACCTATCTTTGATCAGACTAGGATTTATGGTTTATAAACTAAAGAAAATTTGAAAGTTAATTACTAGTCTAAGCTTTAAATTTCTAAAGGCCATCCAGGTTATGGATTCATTCCTTCATGGAAGCATGACTTGTGTTTATCTTTAAAATAAAATATAGAGTTTCATCAGAATTATAAAAAAGAAGTAGAACTGTAAAGTTGTGATTTTCCAATATGTATTTTGTTGGCTTTTATTCCGTGCCAAATTTGATTGTAATTGTATTCAATCTTTTGTACCCTGTATTTGTTGTGGGATTTCATTGTAAGGGTTGTGTGTTAGAGAGAGAAAGAGTGTGAAGACTCAAGCATCTGAAGACTGAAGAAGTTTCGCGGGTATTTCGCGACTAAGCATCCCGCGAAAGGAAGCATGTGCCTTGCACATGACTGGAATGCGAAGAGTCAGGCCAGATGGAGACAGTTGTGTCTCGCGAGTATCTCGCGGGTAAGGCCTTCCCGCGAGACATTCTGTTCTGCCAGCCTGTCCAGTCTGATACACACTTTCTGTGCCCACACTATATATACCCACATTACCCACAAAAGAAGAGGAGAGCCTATGAGAGAAAACTCTAGCCAAACAACTTGAGAGTTAGAGATTGTCATACCCACAATTCTCTACACATTTGTTTTGGAAATTTCCTCATCTCCTACCTCTCCATTTCCATACCATTGAGAAGTTAATAGCCCAAACACTTACCACACCCTTTGAGAGTGTCAAGTGAGATTTTGGTGCTGCTGAGAAGCATTGGAAGAAGCCAAGGATGGCAGATGCAACATGGAGCTTGTTGCGGGATTTGGAGAGGTAGACAAGACACAGTTCCGAGAAGCCTTGTTGGAGTAGGAGCTTGGAGGGCTTAGGTACATCGGGTAGATTAGGCTTGGAGGGTCTCTTGCTAACCCATGTATCCCAACTGATTGTCTAGTGGGTCGATTACCGCTTGGAGGGCGGCGGAGAGGTTTTTCGTCGAGTTCTTCGATTTCTTCTTCGATAACACATCGAAGTGTTATCTGTGTTTGCATCTTTCTTCCCTACTCTTTTATATTTCCATTATACTGCTGTGTTGCCTATATTATGGATTAGAGTAGCTTGCTTGGTTATTCGCTTATATTTACACTATTCCGCACTTGTAGTAAGTTAGTATAAAATCTATTGAGCCGTAATTTTGATTTGGGGGTCTAAACAGCTCTTGTGTTATTTAACACATTTTCGAGCTTTCAAGAACAAAGAGGAGAGAAGATAGAGCAAAGAAACCATCTTCTTACTCAAAATTCACAGAGATGATTTGTAGGTAATTGACAAGATTAACCTTACTTGAGAAACCACCTAATAGGATTCTTCCGGGTTACTAGGACTCTGAATTTAGAGTATCTAATAAAATTATATGTAAGCCAGAAAAGGGGGAAAAACAATTAGGACTCCGTGATAACAATTTGAGAATTGTAGACCATGCTCAGCTAAGTTCGTATTTGGGAAATCTAAGTTTGTTTGGCAGTTGAAGGTTGTGTATATATTTGGATTATTAAAACTGATCCACTTTGCAATTCCCATGTTGTTTGCTTGGTCCTTCATTGGCATTGTAATTATATCATTATTATTAAAGCTTGCTAGCGAACTGCTGTACCTAATAATTACAATTTTCTTTTAATGGATTTGGATTATTCACAGAGATGATTTGTAGATAATTGGCAAAGTATTCATTGTTATTTTCCCTCATTGATCTAATCCCATATGAAATATGCATTATAATATATATGGTGTAGAATTGGATGTACACATAACATTGGAGAAAGTAATAATATAAGGATATGTTAGTTAAAGAAGTGATAAAGAAATATGATTTTGGATAGCATAGAACGATGGAGATGAAGATCCCTAGTGGACTCCATAATTTTGAGACTTAAGGTTTTATTTTATATATATATATATATATATATTTATTTATTTATTTATTTATTTATATAATACCCATACACACATGTTATTTTTAAGTTGAAGTATCAAGATGTTCAGCAAGTACTCTTTTGTTTTGTTTAGGGATACTCGTTCTTCAGTTCTAGAAGAAAGCCTCCTAAAAAGGAGTTGAAAAACTTAGCAAAAAGGATGTTCAGAAGATGCAATGGGAGGTTTTGGAGGCCAAAATTGGGAATTGGATTCATTTCATGCTTATTGCTGTAAGTAATTGTCTGGAATTGGAACAAATTTGGCAGTTTTCATGTTCTAAATACATGGTTATGCATGAACAGGTCAAACTGCTTTATGCTGGAGAGCGAATAGTTTGTGATCAAATATTTGAAGGCTTTGATTCTCTCAGGGATCAGTGTTTTGGTGAGGTCACTGGAAGCAGTGTTTATGGTTATGCATGAACCGGTCAAACTGCTTTATGCTGGGGAGCGGATAGTTTGTGATCAAATATTTGAAGGCTTTGAGCAGTGTTTCAGTGCTACTTAGTACTGGGGATGCGATTGCAAGAGAAAAAGATCACCATAGAAGTTATTTGTACTTTTGGACATGTATGAGATAATGCACAAGCTTCACTCAGAGGTATAGTTGATGTTGGTAGCTTCACTCAGAGGTATAATTGATGTTGGTGCAAACACAATAATAATGGAAATAACACAAAGAAAAACTGAATAATATTTCTTTTGATATTATTAATTTGAGATTAGAAAATAAACAACATTATTTTGACACCTCCCCCCTTCACCTCCTCCTTAGGCACGTATCTAGCGCAATATCTAAATCAATGCATATTAGCCCATTAATCACTACAATTAAAAGGAATAAAATAATCTCTCTCATTTTCAATATGGGATTAAACATTTTCACTAACTACTTATCTTTCCTATTAACTCCCACATCTTTACATTATGACTTTAGTCATATAAATCTATTTTAATTAATTAATATTAAAATGCTTCAACAGTTGATATTACTAATCCATAGAAACCTACACTAAGATTGCTGCTTTGACTCATTGGGACTAGGGTAGATGACAAGGCTACCGGGACAATTCATAATTATTTCATTTTATTTTGGATGGAGCATGAAAATTTTGTTTCTGAGATTGTTGTTTGAAAAGTCTAGGATCCTTGGAGCTAGCGGTATCCATTCTATCATATACTTCATAGAATCCCTCTCATTTTGATTGTAATCCATTCATAGTTTTCAAAGAATCCCTCTTTAAAGAAATTTCTTGTACATATCCTGTGTACCTTATATATCCTTATATGTCTAACTTTTCAAAGATCATATTTTAGGACATTATAAAATGGGATAGAGAACCAATTAAGAAAAGGATGTAGGGAGTGATATTTTGATAAAATTTCAACCCTTAGAATAAAGTGCTTTGCAACACCCCCCCTCCCTCACCCCCAATCTGTTGTTCAATATGAGGTGGATAAATTTTGCTTAAAATGTGATGTATGTACTAGGTTCTTTAGACTGATGCTTTTCTTTGATTATATAAATTATTCCCAAAAAATTCAAAATGTGTTTCTTTTAATTGAAGAAAGAAATTGACAGTTTTTGAGGGGCAGGAGAAGAAGATAAATTTTGCAGATAGCCTTTTATTCTTTGCTGCTACCTATTAATATTTTGAAGATATTAATTTAAATATTCTTTGATTTTGAAATCATCCAACAAGCTTCCCTTCTATTTCGGTCCTATATAGAATGGTATGGTTTTTACATTACCCTAATTCTGGGTGATGATGCCGTGAAAATCACCAGTGAGCTACACGGTTTTCGCCCGCTCGAAAGAATATCTGCACAATGAAAACAGAAGAGACCTAACAAAGAGCACCGGTGTGGTGCCGGCCAAATACCCTCCGAAGGTCAAGTTAGAACTATTCTCACAACTCTAGAGTGCTAGAGAGGGTAAATCATGCGTACCTCGATTTGTGAAAGTATTGGCCTTTTATAGTAGAGAGTTGACATCTCTTCCTTGGTACGGAAGTCTTTTCCTTTTAGGATTCTACTTGGAATAGACCCAATCGTGATCCGCAAGATCTTACCTTATAGAAAAGATCTGCACATATCCTCCGGGATCCCTACCATATTAGGACTCTATTCACCTTAGGATTCCATGGCGATCAAATACTTGTCTTGCAAGTATTTTTCATCAAAGGCTTTTGCTATTTTGGACCTCTGGACAAGTTGGGCTTGCCCTTTATCGGCCCAGGAACATGGATCCGTCAGGCCCACTTTCAAGCCTCGACAAGCTATATTCTAACCCTCATCAGTTGCCCCCTTCACCCTACAAGTCCGTCATAGTTGTGGTAAATGACCAGTAGGGTGACGGTTAAAGGTTAAATGGGAGACGGCCTTATCATGAATGGCCAGACGGATCCAAGACCAGTGGGGTGACGGTTAAAAGTTAAATGGGAGACGGTCCTATCATGAATGGCCAGACAGATCCAAGACCACCGGGTCGACGGTCTCAGCGCAGATGCCGTCAACTGCGCAAATGCTTGACAGGTTGTCCGGAAGCCATTATGGCGCATGACACGTGTCGACCTCCGATTGGTTTTTATCTTGGATCGAAGCGTCGCTTCGTCTTCCGTGCACTCTCTATATAAATACAGGGGTTTATCTCCTTCATTTCTTCATTTTCAGCGGAAGTATATTGTCAAAGCGCCATCCGTCATCATTGTCAGAGACCTCCCCATTCACCTAAATACATCCGTCATCTGCGCATTTTCTCCGTCCATTCATAAAAATTGGTAAGTATCTTCTATCCGTGAATACTGTAAATATGCCGCCCTTATTTTAATTAATTTAATTTCCTGAACTCTATACACCCGTCACACAATTTCTAGATCCGTCTGAGTCTTAGGTTTTGTCGTCACATGTAAGCAATGTCTAGTGCGTCAAGTAACCAGTCATTCGTCCGTGACGGGGTGGATTACGAGGGAGTATATCCGTCCGGTCAAAGAGACTCAGAGAGTCAGATGAAGAGAGGACCCCGTCTGCCTCTTCCTCGTCCTCAAAAAATGAGGATATGGAGATGGTTGACCAAGAAGAAGTTTCTGATAACGGTGAGGAGCGAACAATAAGATCCGTCGTGGGTGCTGATGGACTTAGGGAGTTCATCATGTTGCCGGAGTGGACGGTGAATAATTTCGTGTCTACTATCAAGGAGAATCACTTCAAAACACTTAGGGATATTTATCAAATTCCTAGTAACATCCCCATCCGTCTACCCTATAAGTCAGAGAAATGCTACTTTGAAAGGGTAGAAGGTGTCGGAGTGTATGAACAGATGTTGAAGGCGGGACTTAGGTTCCCTTTAAGCTCCCTCCATCGTGAGCTTCTCAAATGTTTGGGCCTATCCGTCAATCAAGTGTCACCGAATGCTTGGAGGGTCTTTATAGCAATGGAGATCCTGTACGGTGCCAGAAGTCTGACGGTGAGGGAATTCCTTCACTGCTACCATCCAGACGAGATTGACAGGTCAAGGGGGATGTATAGCTTTGTACCCAGGAGTCCGTTGTTGAAAGTAATATACGAAACACCCGACTCCAATAGGGATTGGAAGAGCCGATACTTCTTCTTAGAAGGTGACAACTGGATGTGTCGCCCAGGGGAGACGGAACACATGCCCGTCGACACAACTTGGGGCATATTGAACCCGTCCAGTATGAACCCGTCCTAAATTTTATTTATTTATTTATTTATTTTTTTACTGTCGTTCAGTTTATTACTCCATTCCTTTTAGGAATTTTGACCGTTCTTCTTTGTAGTTAGACGACGTCCACAAGTTAATCTTGAGGAGTTCAGTTTTCTTGAGAAGATTTTTTCAAAGACCCAGGCTGAAGAAAGGGCTTGGGCAAAACTAGTCAATCTCAACACCATTCACTGGTACTGCGACGGACCCGAGCCTACACCAACAGCCGTTAAGTATGAAGAAAAAACACGTAAACGTGAGTCCGTCGTCTTCATTTTATTTGAACGTCTCCATTTTTTATCAGTAATTTTACCCGTTCTCTCTTTTTTAGAAATGGACGACGCCAAGAGGAGAGCACTGATTAGGTCGCAAGCTGCAAAGAAAAAGGAGTCCGGCGACGTGGCACCAGCGGAGCTGGTAACAACTAACCCGTCCTTAAAAAGAAAACTTCCGCCTAAGGGAGACCGTCCGGCCAAGAAACACAAAGTTCCTTTGGAACACGTCTTCAGGCTAATAGCTGATATCGTGAAGACGGATCCCCCAGTGAAGCACGGGGCAGGCAAAGGCTTTATGAAGGCTCCGTCTAACCAAGAGAAAGCGCCCGTCCTCCTTCGTGAGGACTCTAAACATGCCTTAGAGTAGATCTCGTCCATAATTTCGGCGGAGGATTATGAGGACTTGGGGAACCACTCCACGGAGGCCATGGGGGAGTCGGGCCTTTTCGCGGTTGCCCAGGTATCCTGACCGTCATATATGGGTCCGTCTTCTTTCCCGACCGTTTTATCAGTTATGCCTTCAATCTAACCCCCTTTTTTGCACTTGCGTTTTTAGGCAATAGTGATGATGAAAGGATTGATGGGACGGTGTCTCAAGCACGAGGCGACCCTGGAACGTGTACGGACTAAGTCTCAGCAGACGGAGGATGAGCTAAACCAACTACGGAGTTGGAAAACAAAAATGGAGAAAATGTTTGAACTTTCTGAGCGGGTGAGAAAAGAACTCGAGCAAAGTATGGAGGAGGCGAAAAAGAACCTTGGGGCGAAGGACCAAGAGATTGAAGGCCTGAAGGATGGGCTCCGTCAGGCTAAGGAGTTAGCGATCCGTGAATATCGCGATTCCGACGCCCTTCTGTCTGAGTTGGGTGACTCCTTCTTGGAGGGTTTTGATAACGCACTCCGTCAAGTGAAGAAAGCCAATCCTGACCTGGATGTTTCAAACATCAAAGTGGGTGACCAAGCCCAAGCTTCCGTCATGCCCGTCGCTTCAGAGGACACTGACGAACTGTTTGTTGACGGTTGACTTATCGGCGATGGGGAATCTGCCAGAGTTGAAATCGCTCAATCCAAACATGTAAATGAGGGAGACCATCAGCCCGTCATCATTGTTGAACAGCCAACGGAAACTCCAGCTGCTAAATAGTTGTATTTTTTTATTTTTGTACTGTTTATTGTTGGAAAACAGTTTGATCCGTCATAGATGTTGTGTAAATACTTTCTTCAATGGTTTATTTAATATTTATTCGTGGCTTTGTTTGTGGATCTCCTCCGTTCACATTGTTTTGTTATTTGCCTGCTCATATTGGATCCGTCTACATTGTGGACAAATTTTACATTTTAGGGGGTTCGTCCATTTTGTGGACTCGTGTTTTCAGCCCTTTTTGTGTTGTCCGTCTAGTTTTCGGATTTGATAAAAAAAAGTTTTCCTTCAGGGAGTCCGTACAATTTGTTGACTAAAAAATTTTTACCGTCAAGGGTGTTCGTCCACTATGTGGACTCATTTTCAAACCCTTAAGTTGTCCGTCCACTTTGGGGACCGGAGTTTTCAGTGTTTAGAGTATCCATCCACTTTTGTGAATTTGTTAATTTTAACCACTTAAGTGGTCCGTCCACTTTGTGGACTAATTATAGCTATTAAAGGTCCGTCCACTTTGTGGACTTGTGGATTTTTCACCGTCTAGGGTGTCCGTCCACTTTGTGGACTTGGTAATTATAACCATTAAGTGGTCCGTCCACACTTGGTGGACCAGAATTTTTCCCGTCTGGGAGTCCGTCCATTTTGTGGACTCGTGTATTTTTAACCCTCTATGGGGCCCGTCCACTTGGTGGACCAGAATTTTTCCCGTCCACTTTGTGGACTTGGTAATTATAACCATTAAGTGGTCCGTCCACTTTGTGGACTTGTGGATTTTTCACCGTCTAGGGCGTCCGTCCACTTTGTGGATTTGGTAATTATAACCATCATGTGGTCCGTCCACTTTGTGGACTTGTGTATTTTTCACTGTCTAGGGCGTCCGTCCACTTTGTGGACTTGGTAATTATAACCATTAAGTGGTCCGTCCACTTTGTGGACTTGTGGATTTTTCAAGTAGAAAAGCATAGTAGTTTGAATATTCCTCTAATTAATTAAAGAAAACAAAAACATAAGCTAGTAAAAAAGTACCTGCCCCCTTGGGCTTAAAAAGGTACGTAAAGTATTGTAGCCAAAGAAATTGCTTAAGTAAAACTAGTAATTGTAGAAAAAACTAAATAAATTGGGGATCTGGAGATCCGTCACTGCTTTTCATTCACCAGTAGTACTTCCGAAGGTGCTCCGTGTTCCATGGATGCTGCAGCTTTCTACCGTCGAGCGTCTCCAGGTGATAGGTGCCCTTTCGCTGCCATGATGCAATCCTGTATGGTCCTTCCCAGTTGGGGCCGAGCTTACCTTGTGAAGGATCTCTAGTAGTGCCCATTACTTTCCGTAGTACAAGATCTCCTACTTGAAAGTCTCTATGCCTGACTTTGGAGTTGTAGTGCTTTGCCATGAGATTCTGATAACGCGCCAACCTCTGTTCCGCCGTCGCCCGTACTTCGTCTACTAGGTCGAGCTGAAGGCGCATGGCCTCTTCGTTCTTATGCTCGTCATAGTTTTCCACACGGTAGCTTGTGAGTCCTACTTCTGCTGGGATAACAGCGTCGCTTCCGTACGCTAGTCGAAATGGCGTTTCCCCTGTGGGGGTTCTTGCTGTAGTTCGGTATGCCCATAAAACGCTTGGTAGCTCTTCTGGCCAGATGCCTTTTGCCCCCTCAAGCCGGGTCTTGATGATCTTGAGCAAGGATCGGTTCGTGACCTTAACTTGCCCATTTGCCTGTGGGTGTGCCGGTGAAGAATAATGATTCTTGATCCCTAGCTCCGAGCAGAATTCCCTGAATGTGCTGTTGTCGAACTGTTTTCCGTTGTCCGAGACGAGCACTCTTGGTATCCCGTACCTGCAGATCATATTTCTCCAAACAAAGCTTCGAATGTTCTTCTCCGTGATGGTGGCAAGAGCTTCTGCCTCTACCCACTTGGTAAAATAGTCGATACCAACTACCAAGAATTTCAATTGCCTAATGGCCATCGGGAATGGGCCCATGATATCCAGTCCTCACTGCGCAAATGGCCAAGGAGCCGTTATAGGAGTTAGTTCTTCGGACGGTTGTCGGATGAGATTGTTGAACCTCTGGCACTTGTCGCAAACCTTGACATAAGCCAGCGCATCCCTCAGCATTGCGGGCCAGTAGTAACCCGCTCGGATCAACTTGTGTACTAATGATCGTGCCCCCGAGTGGTTGCCGCAGATTCCTTCGTGGCTTTCTCTCATTACGTACGATGCTTCCTCATGGCTTAAACACCTTAGGTATGGTCGAGAGAATCCTCTTTTGTACAAGACATCTTTTATTAGCACAAATCACGAGGCTTGGACCTTCAACTTCCTAGCAGCATCTTTTTCGTCTGGTAACGTGCCAGTTCTCAGAAAGGTTATCAGTGGCGTAGTCCAATTATTCTCAGAATTCACTTCCTGCACACTTGTTCCGTCATCAATAAGTGAGGAGACTTGAACAAAAGATAATACCTGTTCGGGGACATGCATAAATTCCGCTGAGGCAGCTTTTGCTAGGCGATCCGCACATTCATTTTCCTCCCTTGGGACTTGAACGAATCTGACTTCGAGGTTGTTGATCCGACCCTTCACCTCTTCTAGGTACCTCTTCATTCTTTCGTTCTTGCATTCGAAGCCGCCATTAATCTGACTTGTTATCACCTGGGAGTCGCAATACAAGACTACGTTTTCAGCTCCTGCTGCCTTCGCGAGGTCTAGGCTAGCCACCAGTGCTTCATATTCAGCCTCGTTATTGGTAGTGGGGAAATCCAGTTGGATCATGCACTCAATCTTGTCTCCTTCCGGGGTTTGGATGACCACACCAGCCCCTCCGGCTCGCCTGTTGGAAGATCCGTCCGTGTGGATGCTCCATTGTGCTGTGATTTCTGCCCCCTGGTCTTCCGGATGGGTAAATTCGGCGATGAAATCAGCCACGGCTTGTCCTTTCATTGCAGTTCGCGGACGGTACTGTATATCGTATTCACTCAGCTCTACTGCCCATAAAGCCATCCGTCCTGCAGCCTCAGGGCTACTCATGACTTTTTTTAGGGGCCGATCCGTCAGGACTATGATAGTATGTGCCTGAAAGTATGGCTTGAGTTTACGTGCGGCAGTTACCAGTACGAAGGCCATTTTCTCCATTTGGGGGTACCTCTCTTCTGCTCCTCGGAACGCACGGCTTATAAAATAGACGGGTTTTTGAGACCCATCTTCATCCCGTACTAAGGCCATGCTGACCGCTGCTTGCGAGACTGCCAAGTAGAGGTAGAGCTCTTCTCCTGGTTCGGACGGGCTGAGCAATGGCGGGGATGAAAGGTATTTCTTCAAATTTTTGAAGGCTTTTTGGCATTCGTCCGTCCACTCGAAGGATTTTCTTAGAGTGCGAAAGAAAGGTAGACATTTGTCCGTTGCCTTCGAGACAAACCTATTCAGGGCTGCAATTTTGCCATTTAAACTTTGAACCTCCTTGACCGTCCTCGGGGGTTTCAACTCCATTATGGCCCGTATTTTCTCTGGGTTTACTTCTATACCTCTTTGGGACACCATGAAGCCCAAGAATTTCCCTGCCGTCACTCCGAAAGCGCATTTGTTTGGATTCAGCTTCATGTTATATGATCGGAGAGTGTCGAACGTCTCCCGGAGGTCGTCCAAGTGATCAACTTCGTGCAGGCTCTTCACCAACATGTCATCAACATAAACTTGTACGTTCCTCCCAATCTGGTGCGCGACCATTTTGTTCATCAATCTCTGGTACATCGCTCCTGCGTTCTTGAGTCCAAATGGCATCACCTTGTAGCAAAAAAGTCATTGGCTTGTGATAAAGGAGGTTTTCTCTTGATCGGCCTCCTCCATCTTGATTTGATTGTACCCCGAAAAGGCGTCCATGAAGCTCAGGAGCTGGTGCTTTGCTGTAGAATCCACCAAGGTATCTATCCGAGGGAGCGGGTAGCTGTCTTTCGGGCTCGCCTTATTGAGGTCCGTGAAGTCGACACACATTCGCCACTTTCCATTAGCCTTTTTTACCATAACCACGTTTGCTAACCAATCTGGATAGTAGACTTCTCGAATGAAATCTACCTCAATTAGCTTCCGTACCTCTTCTGCTATTGCTTTGTCCCGCTCCTGAGCGAACACTCGCTTTTTCTGTCGGACAGGTGAGGATGCGGGGTTCACGTTCAACCTGTGGACTATGACTGAGGGATCAATCCCTGGCATGTCCTCGTGGCTCTAGGCGAACACGTCTCGGTTCATTCTGAGGAACGCTGCTAAGGCTTGACGTATTGGCTGGCTGGCCAACGTCCCCATTCTTGTCGTTCGTTCGGGTCTTGATTCGTCAAGGATTAGCTCTTCTAGTTCTTCAATTGGCTCTGCTACCGCCCGTTGTTCTCTTATGCACATCGTTTGTTGTTGGTCCTCCATTTCTAACATGGCAATGTAACATTCTCGCGCTGCCACCTGATTTCCGCGCAGTTCTCCTACTCCATACTCTGTAGGGAACTTGATCATTAAGTGGTAGGTTGAGGTTGCAACCTTCCAGGAGTTAAGAGTAGGTCGTCCTATAATAGCATTGTAAGCGGACGAGCAGTCGACTACGAGGAATGTTACGTCCTTGGTGATTTGTTGGGGGTAGTCGCCTATGGTTACTACCAATGTGACAGCACCAAGGGGGAACACTCTCGTCCCTCCGAAACCTACGAGAGGGGCATTTACCGGGATCAGCTGTTCTCTGTCGATTTTCATCTGCTGGAAGGCCGGGTAATACAGGATATCTGCCGAGCTGCCATTGTCGACCAGAACCCGGTGTATGTTGTAGTCTCCCACTTGCAATCTGACCACAATCGCGTCGTCATGCGGATGGTGTAACCTCCGGGCATCCTCTTCTAAGAACCCAATGATTGGATTGTCGATCCATGCTATCTTTGGTACGGATCCTGTTAATTGGACGCTCTGTACCATCCTGAGGTAAGTTTTCCTAGCCTTCTTGGACGACCCAGCGGCTGCCGTGCCCCCTACGATCATCTGTATATCTCCTATAGGTGGTCTTGGACGTTCATTCTCTCGTTTGGGAGCCTGTTCCTGGGGGGGGGGGTCCGTCCTTTCCTTACGGATGAACCTTTG
Organism: Notholithocarpus densiflorus; assembly: GCA_030021035.2. Classification (NCBI taxonomy): domain Eukaryota; kingdom Viridiplantae; phylum Streptophyta; class Magnoliopsida; order Fagales; family Fagaceae; genus Notholithocarpus; species Notholithocarpus densiflorus. The sequence continues at coordinate 155,237 of JARYZH020000400.1, forward strand.
CAATTTTCCTTGTCGGATAAGAGCTTCAATCTGCTGCTTTAGGTCATAACAGTCGGCCGTGTCGTGGCCGTGGTCGCGGTGGAATCGGCAATACTTGTCTCTAGACCTCTTGTTAGGATCTGACTTCAGCTTGCCTGGGAAGGTCAGGGATCCTTCATCTTTAATTTGCATTAGGACCTGGTCGACTGGGGCAATTAATGGGGTAAAACTTGTGAACCTGCCCAAAGGGGGTTTGGAGCGTCTATCATCCTTTTGTTCCCTTGTCCTCGCCATCTTACGTCCTCTATCTTGCCGCGTATCTTCTTGTCTCTCCCTTTTCTTTGGCTTTTCTTCACGAGCCAGCAATGCATCTTCAGCATTCATATACTTGATGGCCCTATAAAGCACTTTTGACATGGTTTTCGGGTCATTCTTATATAAAGAGAACAGGAACTTACCCTTTCGCAACCCGTTTGTGAAGGCTGCTACAAGTATTTTGTCATCGGCTTCGTCGATCGAGAGGGCTTCCTTATTGAAACGGGATATGTAGGATCTTAGCATTTCGTCCTCGCGCTGCCTGATGCTCATCAAGCAAGTCGTAGACTTTTTGTACCTATGTCCCCCAATGAAGTGCACAGTAAATTGAGCGCTCAGCTCCTTGAATGTGCTGATGGAGTTGGGCATCAACCGGCTGAACCAAATCCTTGCCGCACCCTTCAGCGTTGTAGGGAAGGCCCTACACATGATTTCATCCGCTACTCCTTGAAGGTGCATCAAGGTTTTGAAGGTCTCCAGGTGATCTAGAGGGTCCTTGACTCCGTCGTAACTGTCGATATGTGGCATGCGAAACTTATGTGGTAAAGGGAAAGAGTTGACTGCCGCAGTGAATGGCGAGTCGGTACGATTGACCAAATCGTCAAGATCGCTGGACACCCGTCCCTTGAGGGCGTTCATCATAACCTCCATCTGCTCCTTCATTGCTTGCATCTCAGCGGCGATATGTGGAGGAATGGCATCCGTGAGGGACGACATGCTCAGATTTTGTCGCTCTGGTCTACTCGGAACGTTACTGCCCTCTGGCCCTTCTCGTTCCCTTCTATCGGCACTAGTGCCTTCTTGGTCCTGCTCTTGGGTGCCATGACCTGCGTTTTTCTGGCGTAACTGCTCCTCCAGATCGTGGTTCTCCTTAGTGAGACGTTCCACTGCGGTGGCCAAGGTCTGAACCTGCCTCTCGAGGGCCGTTGTGCAAGCCTCGTCTTCCTGAATGTTGTTCATAGTTGCCATCGAGCGAGTCAGCACCATGCAACTCTTTTATCCGGGAAGCGTTTACTATGGCTTTTGAATCGATAATTCGTCAGTCAGATTCCCACAGACGGCGCCAACTGATGTTGCCGTGAAAATCACCAGTGAGCTGCACGGTTTTCGCCTGCTCAAAAGAATATCTGCACAATGAAAATAGAAGAGACCTAACAGAGAGCACCGGTGTGGTGCCGGCCAAATACCCTCCGAAGGTCAAGTTAGAACTATTCTCACAACTCTAGAGTGCTAGAGAGGGTAAATCATGCGTACCTCGATTTGTGAAAGTATTGGGCTTTTATAGTAGAGAGTTGACATCTCTTCCTTGGTACGGAAGTCTTTTCCTTTTAGGATTCTACTTGGAATAGACCCAATCGTGATCCGCAAGATCTTACCTTATAGAAAAGATCTGCACGTATCCTCCGGGATCCCTACCATATTAAGACTCTATTCACCTTAGGATTCCATGGCGATCAAATACTTGTCTTGCAAGTATTTTTCATCAAAGGCTTTTGCTATTTCGGACCTCTGGACAGGCTGGGCTTGCCCTCTATCGGCCCAGGAACATGGATCCGTCAAGCCCACTTTCAGGCCTCGACAAGCTATATTCTAACCCTCATCACTGGGTATGTGATTATATTCGATGAAATCATTTTAACCATACATATACATACATATATATATATATATATTATTTTATCATGTCATTCTTACATAATATCTACCTTTTATTTCAGATGTAAAGGATTTCAAGGTATAACAGGTTCTTATGCTTAATTAGCAGTTGCCCTTTGTATGCAGTCATATTTCAATAATGCTACAAATTAGTTTCTTAACTTAGGTAACTGAATTTATTTGCAGATTGAAATGATTTTCAAAGGTAAGTCTTGCAGTGAAATAAGAGATTTTGCATTTGGTTTGAGAAAACGGCTCACTCAGACAGCTTAGGAGACCTTTAGAGATTTTGAAGAAGCTGTTGAAAAGGATGCAACTAAAACTGCTGTCGGATGGAACCGTCCATCCTTTGACAAGCTATGTTATTCCTATAATCCCATTCTTTGTGGCAGGGTAAAATCTAGTTTCATACATTCTACTTTGTTCTAGTTGTTGATGATTGAGCCATTAAAGCCATAGTGACTTCACATGTATCCACCTATAAAATAAAAATATATATGTATCTTTATATTAGTATCTTTCATTGTTTATATCTTTATTTTCTATTCTTATCCTTTTATATTTGTTCTTTTACTTTTAATTTTTTAGCTGTGTCAGACTTTGCTTTCATGTTCTAATTTGTTAGAGCATTTGTAGCAGTGGAGCTAAATAGCTATAATGCTATTTTAGCTCCACCAAAATACCAATAAGGGCCACGCAGCAATGGAGGCATAGGTAAAATTTTTAGCTGAACTGCTACAGTGCACATCTATCTATAGATGTGCACTGTAGCAGACATCTTAAAAAAAAAAAAAAATTATTCACCCCCCGGATTAAAATAATACTGCTTTGGTTATTTTTTTCATTTGTTTTATTCTCATCTCACCGTCCTCTCTCTCACTCTCAGGCTCCCATCTGAGAAATTTCTCTCAAGCTCTCACCTCTCTGAAACTCTCAAGCTCACTCTCACCATCTCAACTGAAACTCACCATCTCTCAAGCTCAAGCTCTCAGACCGACGCCGTCCCAGCCGAAGCTTGACCCAGCCGATCTTCATCGTCATCGCCCAATTGCCGTCCCACGCCGCCGACCCATCTCGCCTTCATCGAACTCAAGCGCGCCGTGGACCCATCGAAGCTCTATGCTCGGTTAAGGCGGCAGTAAAACGGCGCCATGATCGGCGACGGCGGGAATTCTAGGTTCATGGGTTTTGGATTGCTGGGTTTGTGGATTTCCGATATGTTGTTGTTTTATTTTATTTTTTTTTCTGGTGTTTTTGGTTCTTCTTCGCATGGGTTTTTGATTTTTTTTTTTTTTTTGTTGGGTTTGGTTGTGATTGTGGATTGTGGTTGAAATGGCAGTTTGGTGGCTGTGTTGGTGGTGGTTTGGTAGCTGTGGTTGTGGTTGCCGTGGGCTGTGTTGGTGGTTGTGGCTATGTTGGGTTATGGTTGTGGCTGTGTTGGTGGTGGTTTGATTTTTTTTTTTTTTTTCTTGCTGTGGGCTGTGGTTGTCACATGAAGGTTGTTGCTGGTGGAGTGTGTGGCCATGATAGTTGTGTTAAGTGAATATATTATTTTATTGTAGTGAGATGGATTATTTTATTGTAATAGTTATATTATTTAATTGTGATGTTTATATTATTTTATTGTGTTGAAAACTAAAATAGATTCACTGCTGCAGCATGTGTGTAGGTAAAATAGATAAAGTAATTTTTGGTGGAGCTAAAAAGCTAAATTTTTAGCTCCACTGCTGTGGATGCTCTTAAGAGGTGCTGCCGCCTTAAAATAAGGTCAAGAGCTTCTCTTTACTGACATAACAATTCAATAGAAAGCCTTGTGAGGAATATTTTTAGAAGATCCCAGAAAGGAGGCTTGAAGGGCAATTTTAGTAGTTCTTGAGAAGTATGTGGAAAGGAAAACTCTTGGATTACAAGCAACTATTCTTTGGCTTTTCTTTTTGGTGGGTATTTACATGCGACTATTTTTATACCGGAAGAATTCATAGTATCAAGCATTCGGGTAAAAAAGTGTTCTAAAGTATGATTAGGGGCTGTTTGGTGGCTAGTGGGTAGAGAAAATGCGTGGAGTTTAATGGTTTTAAATTGGTAGGAGAAAAGGGCTTGATTTAGGGTTGAAGCGAGATGAAAAATTGGGTCTGTTGCAGGGCTGTGAGAAACATTAAAATTGGTAGGAAAAAGCAAAGAGAGAATGAAAAAGGCTGAAACTGGAAGCTGTTCAAGCCTGTGAACAGTAACACTAAAGGGAGAGAGAAAGAGAAGACATTAGGATTCTAAAAATGCTAAATGAAGTGTCCGTTTGGGACTAGCTTATTTAGTTTTTTGCTGAAAGTGTGTTAAAGTATGCTTACCTTAAATAAAATTTAAAAGTGTGAAAAAAGACAGAAAAAATGAGGTTTTAAAAATCTATACATAAATGCTAAAAAAAGCTAAAAGTTTAGTTTATAAGTTGATGTCAAACACACTCGAAAGCTCATTTACTGAGCTTACATAATATTAGACTAAAGACCCATGGCCTAGAACTATAGCCCACAAAGAATTCAGATATGTCAAATTGGCACATATTTTTATGAGAATTCATCTTACCATAATCCTATATGTTAGGTTATCTATATATATATATATAAATATATATATATATAAATATAAAACTGAAATTTCTGAAACTCCAAACTCCAAACTGAACAGTGCCACTACAGCCCCTCAGCCTGCTGCCAAGCCAAGTCTACCATCGTGGGTATGTGTTTCTAATTTGTGGCTTCAATTTTTTGGGTCTTTTGTTTAGGGGTTTAGGGTTTTGGAATTTCTTGCTTTTAATTTTCAAGCTTTTACACACTTTTGGGCCCACTAAAATTAGGAGCTATTAATTCGTTGATAAATAATATTTAATAGGAAAAGAAACACCTGCCATAGCTTTATGGTTGTTTGCAATGTGAGATGGATCTCCCTCACCGAACCGGTCTTCTATTTGATTTAAGAACCGTGCTGATATATCTGCAATGTGGAGTTGTGAAGGTTAAGGGGCCGTTTGGTCCTGATCAGAAAGCACCGATACATCTGCTACCCAAACTCCAACAGAATTGCGATAGTATGAGCAAGCCAGGAGTTTTCCGTCATTAATGCATTGGTCACCAAGTGTTGACCATCCTATATCAACAGCATCATGACAAATTAACGGCTCCCATGAGTAAACCTACAATTTCCAAGCATGTATGTATGTGATGTTTAGGTACCATCTTCATACAATTTCATTAAACTACATGACAGTGACATTCCAAATCTTCAAACTATCTTCCAATCAGAAAATAGGGTCCTTCCATCGGGATGAAAGGTGATTGCTTCTTTGATTAATGAATTTTATGTCGAATTTGTTTATATTGTTATTATTAATGAATTTCAATTCAACATATGTGGATATTTGTTTATATTGTTATTAATAAATTTTATCTTTTATGTTGAATTTTTTATTTGCTTTCGTATGTGCCTAAGTTTTTCTTTCTATCTTATTCTTTTGTTATGTTTAGAATTGATTTTCTTTTGAGTATTTGGGTTAATCTCCATATTTATATTGACATTGTTTTCGTGGGTTTGGTTTTTAGGTTGAAATTTCTACTAATTATTTTATATTGTATATGGCATATGAAGCATCTCTATTTTTTTTGGAGAAAAATCAAAGCTACAACCTATGTCTTCCAACCTAAGGATAAATTTTTATTTGGTATGTTATATATAAATTTGTTGAATAAGTAGAATTTGGGGATTCTATAAATTTGGAAGTTTTAAGTCTTGGGGTTTTTGGTATTTGCGTCTCAGTAGGTTGATCTTAATTCTTTACCTTAAATGCTTTTTATTTGGGTTCATGTGATTTTTTGTTTTCTTAATTAAAGCTATGATTTTTGGTTGACTGATTATTTGTTTGGATTCAAAATAAAAGATAATGGAATTAGGTGTTATAATTTTAATATTGTTTCATATTTTGAATTGTCTATATTGTTATTACTACGACTAAGTAGGATTGAGAAAAGCATAAAAGTTAAATATTTCTTCATTTTTTTTTAAATACTAACTAGCAAAATGTCTATAATATGCATATTATTAACCCAATTTTCTATTTCTAAATTTCTTAGATTTTATTATAAATAATTTTTCGTGCATAAACAACATTCTACCATTGCCACGTCAAAGTTGTGGCAAAAAGTTGTAAAATAATATGGTCATAAACTACTCTTATGACTATGATGAGATAAATTTAAATTCTTTACTCATTGTTGGATTTTTTTTTTCATAATCAATAGCTTTCCCATGCGATCGGGTTAGCGACTAGTTATTATTATTATTATTGATATTATTATTTCGCCCTTTGGAGAGTTGAGCAATTTATTTTTTTGTCTGATTTAACTACTAATGTCAATCAAATGATTGACTTAAGATTATGCACCAAATTTTTACAGCTATCAATCAAACTTGAAGCAGCTTACATAGTTAATTTGAGTTCTTACTCTGAAGTTTGACATCTTATGTTGTCCTAAATGGTTGAAAATCAGAACACCCTCGATATGTGACCTGTCCTGACTATGCTTAATGCATTAGAATACTTATTTCGCTTTAAAATATTAATCTGGAAAGGAACTTGGTTTCGTATTGCTAAATGCAGGTGCTTTTTTCCTTTGCATATTCTTCAGTGCCTCACTATCCAAGGCCTAACCTCATCCGGGGGTGGGAGTTCAGTGGGTGGTGATGCAGGAAATAGTAGTGGAGTTTCTAGAGATTTGGTGAAAGACAGGTCGATAACGAGTAAAATCTTTATAGGAGTTTTTCAAGTAATTTTTGTCACAAATGTTCTGACCTGGTGGGATTTCTCAGGTTCAAGACGTTCAATATGCAATTTGAGGAACTTCATCAAAAGCAATCTCAGTGGACAGTTCCTGACACTGAGTTGCGAGAGTCTCTAAGGCTAGCGGTTGAGGAAGTGTTGTTGCTTGCCTACAGATCTTTTGTAAAACGTTTTGGATGCGTTTTCTCATACTTGAAGTAACACACTCACGCATGTGTTTGTGTATGTGTGTGTGTAAAAGATGTTTCTTTCAGGATTTGTTTATTACAAAGTCAATAATGAGGTCTATTTAGAAATTTTCAAACAACAGTAATGGATAAATGAAACACTTGAATGTTGTCATTCTTCACATTTTTTAAATGTTCATATTTTAAACGCTAGAAAAGCAACCCAAAGCTATGCAAAATACATGCAGATGGATTGTTTTTTCATTGGCTGTCTAATGATTCCTCGTTACTCTGTCATTACTTTCTTGTTTACACTTGCTTTTGGATGTTTTAAAAGCCTCTACTTGAGAGTGGCAAGAACCCTCAAAAGTACGGAGCGGAGGATCTTGAACGAATGTTGGGTGAATTTTTTGAGGGAAAGAACTTGAATGAACCCAAGCGGTAGATTTGATCTCTTTCTCCTTCTGTGTTTGTGATAACGAAGATGATACGGGCCATTAACCTCTGCTTTGGTGGTACACATCACTCTCCTTTTGTAGAGATTTGTGGTTCAGTTCCTGAGAGGTTTCTTTTACAGTGCCATGCTTCCACCCTGCGTTATAGGTGATCACATGTATGTATCTACCTATTGTTGGAAAAAGTTGGTGAAAAGAATAAAAGAAAGCAGATTATACTGTATGCATTTCCTATGTAAAATACTGAATAAGAGTGCGACTCTTCATCTTTCACAAAATGAAGAGATATTTGGTGGTGATCCAAGTATATATTTTTACCACATATGTTTAGTTATTTACCACATAGGTTGTCATATAAGAGTGTACGTTTTTAGACCCCTTAAAACACAACTAGAATAACCTAGTTAATTAGCCAAGTGATTACTTAGTCAAATTAACAGATCTAGGTTAACACAAATATATCATATCAATGTAAAGTGCGGAAAACAAAGAACACAAAGATATGATGACCTAGGAAAATCAAGTTGGTAAAAAATCTAGGGAGAATTTAACCTAGCTATCCTCAAGGTAAACTGAATTCACTATGAAAGAATTGAAATTTACACAATAGCGACTTAGACCACTAACTTCCTATTGCTACCTCGAGTAGGAAACTTACTACCACGACCCCATGATAGCTCCGAGTCCACGGACTTCTTCTTTCTTGAATTCCCAGCAAGTACAAGCACTCCCGCTTGTGTAACTTTAAGCTCTTAATGTGTCAACTGAATTGATCACCAAGTTCTTGACATAATCTTGAATCTTGGAAACCCTAAGTATGTGTGAAAGCAACCACCTCTTGATCTCACAAAAGATTCACACACACAGCATAAGGAGTAACATAAAACGTGGCTAGGATTTTCCCTTTTATACTTAAGACAAAACATAAAACTCTACACATCAAACGAACTTGGGCTGAGTTGGAAAATTCTGCAGAAAAACAATCTGCACGAGTTTCAATCGGTCAAGTCTAATTTTCGATCGATCGAGCCAGGCAAATTTACATAGTAAACCCTGCAGAACACTCGATTCCAACTTTACATATAAACACACTTTGAGCAAGTCTAAAACAAAGACTAAAACGTTTTGATTATGGTTTGCTAACATTACTGTAGGGTCACGATTTACAGCTCAAGCCCAACGTATGTAGGATCTTAGCCCAATAAACCCAATACAATAAATTTGTAGAGAGTGGGTTAAAGAATTGTATTTTAATGAAATGGACAACGTTTAAATATGGCCTTAGAACCAGATTAAGAGCTAGAAAAAAGAAGACTTAGGAAACAGTTTTGGATAAATTCACTCTCGACCCTATCCAAGGAGGTTCAATTCGGTTTAAATAAAGTGTTCCAATTACAAAATGTCTCTCTCCTTTTTTCAGGGAAGATCTTTTACATTATATAGCTCTCCTTTGGTTATCTTGACCTTACACTTGTTGATCATCTAGGACATTACTTGAGTACTTGTCCCATCAAACACCTTCTTTCTCCCTTCTGTGATTCGTAGTAGCTCCAATGGCACTATTCAGAGGTCCTCTCCACATAAATGCGGCCAGGAAAGTAGTTGTAATGCATTTAATGCGGTGGTAGCAGCTTTTCCTCAGATATTTCTAGATCTCTTTCCTTCCCGTATGTTCAAGGGACACGTTCCCACCACTGGAGTTTCTTGGAAGGTCACTACACATGTGGGGATATCTATTTGTGTTGTACTTTTTACGTCCGAGGATAAAATCCTCCTCGGACTAACTTTCTTTACATTTCCTACTTATGAGACTTTAAAATAGAACACATAATAAATACATCACTACTCGAATCATGGACATCCTCGGACCAAGCCCAAAGCCCTATATATATATATATATATATATATATATGATTTTGGGCCTTCGTCCCCACAATAGCCCCTCAAAACTCCGGTTTTTCCCTCTCATCCGAGAAGAAAAAAGGGGGTTTTGATATTCAAGAGATAAGACTAACTGACGCATTGACTCACACGTGTAGGAATACGGTTTAATTGTGCCCCATAATTACTTTTGACGCTTCGTAGTCCACAAAGCGTCATTAATTACTCCAGGAGGCGTCTTGTCCCCCACATCCAACGGTTGCACGCAGATCCAACGGTTGACATTTCCCTTAGGATTTTGAGCGGGATAAATCCCACTTACTTTCTCCCTTAATATAAAGGCTTGAGGGAAACCATTTTTCTTCTTCTTCAAAGAAATTTCTAAGCGCTCCAGATAATTCCAACGCTCCTTCTCCTAAAATACTCTTATTTCCTGAATCCCCGTTACTATTTCTTGTAAGAGGTCCTCGAAGGTTTTCCTAGAAAGCTTCAGAGATTAGCACACGTGATCCCGTAAGTTTTATCTCTTTATATTTTTATTTTTCTTCTCGGCCATTCTCCTCGGCCTGCCAGTTCTTACTTCCTTATTTACAAATCCCAGCTACTTCATCTTAGGTTGTCAAAATGGGTAGATTTGAGCGTCTAGTAGATTCCCCCGCGAAAATAGAAGCTTTTAAACAAAAATACCGTATACCCCAAGAAGTTGGCCTACGATACTGCTCCCCAGACCAAATCCTTACTCACACAGAGGTGGGAGAAGTGGTCATTTCAATAATAGCTTTCATAGAAGGGGGAATGACCCTTCCTATAGGTAGAATAACACGAGAATATCTTATTAACCACAGGCTATGTCCCCATCAGTGTGCACCCAATATGTTTAGGATTCTAGGCTGCGTCGATGCTCTGGACGAGCACCTTCACTTGGGACTCACATGGCATGACGTGGTTCATCTATACGAGTGTCACTCACAATCCGACAGAGGATTTTACCTCCAGTCCAGGTCGTCCATCGTCAGGCTTATCTCGTGCCTCCCCAAGTCCAACAAAGGGATGAAGGACGACTATCTCATCGCTTCAGGGGCATGGCACGATGGTCGCCCCTGCCCAACTCGGGAGAGGGAGACAGGTGGGATATCCTAGAGCTAGGTTCCTTATGATAGGACTTAGATTTTTAAACCCTATCCATGTTCCCCATCTTACTTTCCCTTAATAATGGATCTCACTTATCTAATCTGTATATGGTTTTTCGATTATTTCTGCAGATAGAAGGCTAGTTGCTCCTCGGCTCAATCATACCAACGTTGTGGCCCTCAACTACCTTCTCCGATCAGAAATTTTCGTGAGCGAGGATAGACAATTGCGAGCTGTCCATTTGATCCCAGATTTCGATCCTATTTCAAAAATATTTCAGGAGATCAGCCACGCCATCAAATCTGGTGACCCTCGGATTAATCGCATTGACGTGTCAAAACCGGATTTACTGGCCCGAGACGACCTTCCCCCAGTCAGACTACCAATCCATCAAATCCCTCCTCAGCTCGCAATACCTTTGCAACAAGTCCTGCTCGGAGCAGAAGCTGCAGCAGAAGAGGAAATCGCCTCCTCGCGGCTGTCATTAGAAGAAGAAATAGACCAGTTTCGCTTCGAAGGAGAAAAAGGGATACCAAAAAGGCCTGTGCAGCTCTCGGACTCTGAGATTGAATCTGACAGACTTTTCGCAGCTCTCCAACTTGAGTTAATTGTTACCAGGGTTGACACAAGTTTAGAAAATAAAGGAGAAATAAGCTCGAAAGGGAGGTCGTCTTTGAAAGGTTTAGTAGCCAATAGGAACAAAAAGGGATCTCGAAAGATGTACCCAAGACCCAGACTCCCGTCAATCTACCCCCCTCCTCTTCCTCCTCCTGCTGATCTCGGACTACACGTTGCGCCGGATTTGAAGAAGAAGAGAATCAAACAGGAGATAGAAGAAGGTGAGGTGGCCCTTCCGAAGGGCTCTAAACAACAGAAAACCAAAGACCCGAGGGACAACAGGGCCAATTCTGTTGATAGCAGGGAAGAGGCTGAAGTGCGCCGACAACAGCGCCCCTGGGCCCCATGGATAGAATTGGATGGAGTCCAAATTCCCTAGGATGCCACTATTAAGGAGTTTCAGAGAAGTCATGCGGCCCATCTTGCGTAAGCTTTAGAGCAGCCCCTTCTTCTCCCACGGGACATGGAGGCTCTTAGATGCACCAGGCAGCCGGAGCTCTTTATGTCATTGAAGAAAGATCTTGCCCTGGTAAGCTAATTTTGTTTTTCCAAATTAAACGTAAGAAGCTTCTACTTTTATCAGTGCTATTACGCTTATTTTTACATGTGCGACCCCTTTGCTATTGTTATGTAGGTCACTCAACAAGTTTATGTGGCCGAAGAGTGGGTTCGAAACGCCCATAACAGGTATGAAGCTGAGTCCCACTCTCAGCGCGAAGTTGAGAAGGCTCTCGGGGCTCTGAAAGAGGAAAAAGCACAGCTGACCGAGAAGCTGAAGGTTTCAGAATGCGAATGTTTAAGTGCCAAAGCGGGGCTGAAAAATGTTGAAGCCCAAGCCGAGGACCAGCGCAAACCGCTTTACACAACAGAGATAAGTTTGGCTACCGAGAAAGTGACAGTTTTAAGTCTGAAAGCCGAGCTACAGAAAGCTAAAGAGGCAGCCATAATGGCTATGAAAGCTGCTAAGGCCATGGAGGAAGCGGCCTATGAGCGTGGGGTGGGAGAAACAGAAGAAAGGCTGACCGAGGCGGTAGCCGAGGTGTGCAGAGATTACTGCACTGAATCTTGGGTAGAAGCACTCAATCGTGCAGGGGTTCCTGCTGATTCCGAGTTGAGGAAACCTGAGAACATGTTCTTTCCTGAACACATCAGAGAAATCCCAGCTAGTCATCCCCCAGCCACTACTCTACCCTTCCCTCCTCCTGAGCAGGTAGCTAACACACATGTCCTTACTACGATCGCTGAGGTTTCCACAGGAATTGTTGGGAAGGGTATGGAGGTCCTACCCTCGGCCAAAGATAACCCCGCCGAGAATTCCCTTACCATAAAGGACGTCGTTTCCCAAGCCAAGGCAGCTGAGTCAAAGTTTGATGTTGGGGATGACAAGAATAAGGCTATTGGTCCCGAGAAGGGTTCTCAACCCTCGAAAAAGTCGTTGTAGGATCTGTTTTCTGTTCTATTTGTCTTTGTTTTTTTTTTTTTTTTACTTTAGTTTTCTTTCATGTAGTTTTTGCCAAAACGTATGATGTACTTATTTTCGATTAAAGAATGGACTTTTCCTTCATACCTCTTGTATCTATACTTTGTTTGCATAGTTGCCATTTACCTATATTAGAGGTTAATGATGACTCACTATCCGCAAGTTAAGTCATTTGATAAAATACTTGTAACGTACAAGCTTATCATGCTCTTGCTTCAAGAACTGATCCTTCTGTGCCGAAGGCTGACAATAAAGACTCGCCATAACCTAAGATCTGTTTAATACTTTACAAAAGATACTAGGGAGTTAATTCGAATTAGGTATATGATCCGAGAGCCCTGACATGACTTTGTTTAAGCATTTTGAAAAAACATCGTTGAATGTTAACTTCTCCTAAGCGTGTGAATTTTAACATTTTATAAAAGATGTCAACGTATTAATTTCTCCAAAGCGTCTAGTTCGAGGACATCAGGCATGGCTAAGGTTCTGTTTAACACTTTATAAAAGATGTCAATGTATTAATTTCCCCAAAGCATCTGGTCCAAGGACATCAGGCATGACTAAGGTTCTGTTTAACACTTTATAACAGATATCAATATATTAATTTCTCAAAAGCATCTGGTCTGAGGATATCAGGCATAGCTAAGGTTCTGTTTAACACTTTATAAAAGATGTCAATGTATTAATTTCCCCAAAGCATCTAGTCCGAGGACAACAGGCATGACTAAGGTTTTGTTTAACACTTTATAACAGATGTCAATGTATTAATTTCTCCAAAGAATCTGGTCCGAGGACATCAGGCATGGCTAAGGTTCTGTTTAACACTTTATAAAAGATGTCAATGTATTAATTTCCCCAAAACATCTGGTCTGAGAATATCAGGCATGACTAAGGTTTTGTTTAACACTTTATAAAAAATGTCAATGTATTAATTTCCTCAAAACATCTGGTCCGAGGACATCAGGCATGACTACGGTTCTGTTTAACACTTTATAAAAGATGTCAATATATTAATTTCCCCAAAACATCTGGTCCGAGGACATCAGGCATGACTAAGGTTCTGTTTAACACTTTATAAAAGATGACAATATATTAATTTTCCCAAAACATCTGGTCCGAGGACATCAGGCATGACTAAGATTCTGTTTAACACTTTATAAAAGATTGAGCAACGGGGATCCCCACATCTTCACACAATACAAGAGTTTAATGATAAAGGAAATTCTTATTAATAATAATATCTTTTCAGTTTGTTTACATTCCAAGGGCGCAGTATTACATGTTCATCTAAGTCTTCTAAAAAATATGCCCCTATACCTGCCTCCGAGGTGATGCAATATGGTCCTTCCCAGTTAGGTCCTAACTTTCCCCATGCTGGGTTTTTTGCAGTGCCTAGAACTTTTCTTAACACCAAGTCACCAGGCGCTAGTAGCCTTAGCCTTACTTTGGCATCATAGCCTTGCTTAAGTTTGTGTTGGTAGTATGCCAATTAGACCATTGCACTTTCCCTTCTTTCGTCCATAAGATCTAGATTCTTTTCTAACAGCTCATTGTTGCTGCTTGGACTGAATAAGCTGGTCTTTAGCATTGGAAAGCCCGTTTCTAAAGGAATAACAACCTCGGCTCCATAAGTCATCGAAAAGGGGGTCTCCCCTGTTGATCTGTGAGGTGTGGTCCGATACGCCCATAAGACATGTGGCAACTCTTCTACCCATCTTCCCTTCGCATCATCTAACATTTTCTTAAGTCCGTTCACTATGACTTTGTTAACAACTTCAGCTTGCCCATTCCCTTGGGGATAAACTGGGGTGGAATATCTATTTGTAATTCCCAGTTCACAGTAGTATCTCCTAAACGCCTTACTATCAAATTGTAGACCATTGTCCGAGATGAGAGTGTGAGGGACCCCAAACCGAGTAACAATGTTCTTCTAGACAAACTTCTTAGCGTCCACATCTCTGATGTTCGCCAAAGGCTCGGCTTCAACCCATTTAGTAAAATAATCGGTGTCGACCAGCAGATACCTCTTGTTTCCTACTGCTTTGGGAAAAGGTCCTACAATATCCAAGCCCCACTGAGCAAATGGCCAAAGGCTGGTCAACGGATTGAGGATCCCTCCTAGCTAGTGTATGTTTAGCGCAAATCTTTGGCACTGGTCACACTTCTTCACGTACTCGTGTGCTCCTTTCTGCATATTAGGCCACCAATAGCCTTGGGTGATGGCCCTATAAGATAAAGATCTGCCTCTGGTGTGGCTTCCACATACTCCTTCATGTAATTCTTCCAGGATTAGCTCTGACGCTTCAGGGTGAACACATAGTAGATATGGCCCAGAAAAAGAGCACTTGTACAATTTTTGATCTTTGGACAGCTAGAAGCAAGGCGCCTTTTTTGGTACTTTTCAGCTTCCAATTTACCCTCTGGCAGGATGTCTTCTTTTAAGAATAGTACGATGGGATCCATCCAACTAGGCCCCACTCTGACTTGGTGAATATGGACCATCTTTCCTCCTGCCTCTCTAGGTTTGTACAAGTCTTCTATAATGATAACTCGAGGCAAGCTCTGTGCCGAGGAGGTTGCAAGCGTGGCAAGGGAGTCAGCATGCGTGTTCCCGCTTCTAGGGACGTGCATCAGGCTGAATGATTCAAATTTTGACTGTAAGTACTTAACTTGACTTAAGTACTCTTGCATTCTTCCATCCCTCGCCTCTAGTTCGCCTTGAACTTGGCCAACAACCAATCTTGAGTCTGAGAACATTTTCACTGCCTTTCCCCCCATTTTTCGAACCATGGACATTCCTTCTAGTACAGCTTCATATTCAGCCTCGTTATTTGTGGCCGAGAAGCCCAATCTCAATAATTTCTCAATCGTGAGCTATTCAGGAGAAATCAGGACTAGCCCCACTCTAGAGCCCCTTTGATTTGTTGCGCCATCGACATACACTTTCCAGATAAAGGTTCCTGCAGGGAGATGATGTCAACCAATTTTTAATCCATGTGCTGGGTTGCTGACACATTTTCTGTAATACCCCACATACTTTTATTTGAGGTTATTATTAAGTTTTCTTTTAAATATAATTGTTGGGCCTTAGGTATTATTTTATTAGTAACTGCAGCCCGCTACCCCACTAAGCCCACATCTCTAATACAAACTACAGGGTAGAGGAAGAGACAGTCAGGGTTTTCATAGAAAGGGTTTTATCAAAGAGGCTAAGAGGTTTTCCTTGGAGTTTAGAGCACATACAATTGAAGAAGTAATCAGATTGTTCAAGGTATGATTTCTCTCCGTTAGAAACAAGAATTAAGGAGTTAGAATTTTATCATGGAAAACTTTAGTGATGTGTAGATTGTTGAATTGGTATTTTTTTAGATTAGGATTTTGTACTATTTCAATTATTCTGGAATCTTAAGCTGCCACTGTTCGGACCCTAGAACAAAAGCCGAATTGTTTAAATCATGTATAAGGTTAGCGTCACTTTAGTAGGCCTATAAGAAAACTTTTGGGGCTGTTGATTTATATTATATCATAAAACTTGATTTGCTGGAAAAGTTGCAGCCTACCTCACACGTGAAATCCCATTTGTCAAAGACCAAGTCCTCTGATGGATGATTAATGGCCTTAATAGTCTATTGCCTAGGTGTTGACTATTCTTTCCAAACACAATGAACCATTTAAGGGTTCAACATGTCTACAAATATCTTAAAAAGGATAAGGACAAATTTTAGATTTTCATACCAAATTCTCATAGTAGATCCGTAGGTCAATGAATGTTAATGAATAGGATCATAGTAGTTTCGGCCCACTATTTGTTTTGGGGTTACATATTAAATCCTAAAGGGTTGCTATTGCATTACTCATGGCAATATGAGTTTAGATTAATGCAATGGAATATTATGGGTTAGAATATCATTGGGCAGAGAAACGTTAATTTAGAGTTAAAAGTGTTATTAGTTCAGCAAAGTTTAATCCTAGTGAGTCTATTTGTATAGTTCTTTAAGCTTTATATTTTCCAGAAGATATTAAGTATATTTCCATGACTGATTATAGGTCCTATTTAAGAGTATTTTGAGACTATTTGGAGGGTGTTTCAGCTGGACTTTCAGAGTGATTCAAGTGCTGTAAGTAATTATGCATAATATGCACAAGTTTTATTCTTTAGGTTCTTAGAAGTTAAAAGTTTTCAAAAGTTTTGTATTTCAAACTTATATTTTCTAAAGTTTGTCAAAAGTATTTTTATATCATTGAAAGAGAAATTTCAACTATTAAATAATGTTTTAAAGAGATACTTCGAATTTTAAATAAGTTTTGAATGTCCAAATCTCATTTAAAAGATGATTTCTAAACTAAACTATTTTCTGTAAATAACTGAGTTTCAATGCAAGTTTTCTAAAAAGGTTCTTGTTCTTTAAGTTTGTTTAAAACCAAATGATTTCAAGTCATATTCTTATTTTTCAAATGGTATTTAAGATGTTTCCTTTAGCAAATTGGGTTTTCAAACTTATGCAAGAATTGTAAAAATATTTATATAAACTCTTCAGTTCTTATTCGTTCCCTAAGAGAGTCAAGCATCCTTTGATTTATGTTCAATTCGATATTGTAATATTTGCTATGCCTTTCTATTTGGAATAATTGTTAATGTTAAGAAAAATTATTCTATTTTGTATATATTTTGTTTGGTGATATGTGACTCAAAATGAATGTTTTTAGAATTGATCAGATTTATGTGTAAATCCGCTCACAGGATTGTATGTGAGAATATGTGTTGATCCCTCACCAGCAGGGGTTAGATGTTGGTATCCGCTCACAGGATTGTATGTGAGAATATGTGATGTGTATATGTGACATGTGCTCTGATCAATTATATGTATGTATTTTCGAATGACTTTAAGATTTGATTATATATGTATTAAGTGGTTCTCTATATGTTTGGAAAACTATATGTGATATTTTGAGTGAAGTTATGAAATCAAACTCGTACTTTGCTTGACTCTATTCCGTTGTGTATTCTGTATAATTACTTACTAGATGTGTGGCTCACCCCATCAATTACCATTTTTTCAGATTAAAGTGTAGTTGAGAATATAGAACCTTCGGGTCGCTTGTAAGGTGCAAGGTAGAGCATGGAAGTTGTAGGCGACTTCAGTATGAATTGAAGACTTATAGAATTTTAGTTACCTTTATTTTTTAATTCATGTTTTTGGAGATTATTTCCAATTTGGGGCGATTAGATTTTTGTAAGAGATTATTTATTAAGAGCATTGTTTCTTTGGAGTTTAAATTATCTTGGATTAATTATGTTTATTAAGTTATCTAAGTTCAACAAGTTAGTCATGCATCGAAATTCATGTTCCATGGATTTTGGGTCGTGACATTTTCCAATGGGGTTTCGACGAATTCGACTACCAGGTCTGCGAGGATCTGGCCCTTGACGGAGGTACGGGGCATGTATTTAATGTCAAAAGCCCCTAGAACTGCACCCCATTTAGCGATCCTGCCTGTGTAATCAGCATTCCGAAGTATGGCCCTAAGTCAAGACAATAACTGTATGTACTTAGAAGTAATGGGGAAGCTTTCGTGTACCATGCACGACAGCCAGAATGGCTTTCTTTAGTGGTAAGTAGCGCACCTCGGCCTCATGTAATGATTTGCTCACATAGTAAACGGGCCGCTGTACGGCACTATCAACCCAAATCAGCACTAAACTTACAGCGTGAGAGGCCACGGCGATATAGGCAAATAGAACCTCGTCCTGCTGAGGACTGGACATGATGGGAGGCCGAGAAAGATATTCCTTTAGTTGCTGGAATGCTAGTGCGCACTCCTCGTTCCATTCGAATCTCTTCCACTTATTCATCAAGAGGAAGAAAATCCGACATCTATCTACTGACCGAGAAATAAAACGATTCAAGGTGGCAGCCATCCCGGTGAGCTTCTGGACTTCCTTAGGATTCCGAGGAGGCTGTAGATTGTTAATCGCCTTAATTTGATCGGGATTGACTTCAATTCCTCGATGAGTTAATATATATCCCAAGAACTTGCTAGATCCCACACCAAACGAGCACTTGGAAGCGTTTAGGCGTAATTTGTGTCTTCTCAGAATTTCAAAGATGCTTCCAAGGTCTCCAATGTGCTCGGACACAACTTTGTTTTTCACCACCATGTCGTCTATGTAGACTTCAATACTTTTGCCTAGTTGGGGCTCGAACATTCTTGTCATCATCATTTGATAGATGGATCCAGCGTTCTTCAGACCGAATGGCATCACCTTATAATGGTAGTTTCCAATGGGGATGACAAAAGCTGTTTTTTCCTGGTCCTCCAGGGCTAATGGTATTTGGTGGTATCCCTGAAATGCGTCTAGGAAACTCATCCGAGGATGGCCCACCGTTGCATCCACCAACTGATCTATTCGAGGCATAGGGAAAGGATCTTTTGGGCAGGCTTTATTCAGATCTGTAAAGTCCACACACACTCGCCACTTGCCGTTCTTTTTCTTTACCACCACAATGTTGGCCAGCCACTCAGGGTAAAAAACTTCTTTGATAGCCCCTGCTTGCTTGAGCCTCATTACCTCATCCCTGATGGCATCTGCATGTTCTTTGGATGGGCGCCGATGTGGTTGCCTTTTGGGAGTAATGGATGGATTAACGTTTAAATGATGACAGATGAAGGTTGGATCCACCCCCAAGGCTTCGTAAGCGTTCCACACGAACACATCGATATTTTTCTTAAGAAATTCCGCCAACTCTTCCCTCTCCTGAGGTGGCAGTTGGGATCCGACCTGAAAGTATTTCTCTGGATTGTCGCCTATAATAACCCTTATTAAGTCTTCACATTTTACCTCCTCAGATTGTCCATTAACAGGCAATCCGAAGTTTTTAATTGCTATAAGCTCGTCTCAGTGGGGGTCTACGACTCAACCTCGGGCTGATGAGATATGGCAGCCACCAAGCATTGTCTGGCCATGGATTGGCTTCTAAGAATCTCCCTCACATGACCTTCGGACGGATATTTCACCCTTTGGTGCAAAGTAGAAGAGACGGCCCCCAAAGTATGAAGCCAAGGTCTGGCCACAATAGCCATATAAGGTGAATAAGCATCCACTACAATAAAATCCACCTCTACTACCTCAGAACCGGTTTGTACGGGTAGTCGAATATGACCCTTTGGCATAACGATCCTGCCCTCAAAACTTACCAGAGGGGAGTCATAGGCAGTTAGATCTTCGGGTTTCAAATTCAGACCCTTATATAGATCAAGGTACATGACCTCGACAGCACTCCCCTGATCTACCAACACCCTTTTCACGTCATATCCACTTATTCTAAGTGTAACCACAAGGGCATCATCATGGGGTTGGATGGTTCCGATCTTATCTTCATCCGAGAAACCCAAAACCGATTGGATTTCCCTTTTGGATCTTTTTGGCTCCGGATTATCGTCTTCGGCAAGCAGCCGAGCCACAGACATAACCCTGAAAGGACAGGATCCGGTTCTCCCTGGGGCAGCAAAGATGACATTTATCGTCCCCAAGGGAGGTCTTGAGGAAGCATCACTCCTAGGATTCAAACCTATTTGCCCTGACTGACCGCTAGAATGGTGCAGCAGCTGCTTCAATTTTCCTTCTCGAACCAATTGGTCCAAATGATCCCATAAATTCCTGCACTCTTCGGTAGTATGCCCTTGATCCTGATGGTATTGGCAATAAAGATTCTGGTTACGCCTCATGGGATTTCTAGCCATTTTGTTTGGCCATTTAAAGAATGGTTCGTTCTTAATCTTTTCCAAAACTTGGTGCACTGGTTCTCGAAATACCGCGTTAACCGCCTGGGTGACAGATCCTGACTGCCCAGTGAAATCTCTCCTAAGTCTATTGTTATTGTATCGATCCGACCTGAAATCTCTCCGCTCTTGAGGGATAACCTTCGCTTTACCTTTTCCTTGTTGTTGGTCTTCCTCGACCCTCTTGTATTTACTAATGCGATCCATAAGTTGGCGTACACTGGTGACAGGTTTACCAGTGAAGGATTTTCTTAAACCGTGCTCGGGAGGGAGACCGCCCTTAAAAGTACTAATGGCCATGTCCTCAAAGTCACCATCTATCTCATTGTACATTTCCCAATATCGGTCCGAGTACGTTTTCAGGGTTTCCCCCTCTCGCGTGGACAGAGACAAAAGTGAGTCCAAAGGTTGAGGTACCCTGCTACACGTGATAAAACGAGAGTCAAACGCCTGGGTGAGCTCCTTAAAGGAATCTACGGAGTTGGCCCTCAACCCATCGAACCATCTCATGCCCACAAGTCCCAAACTGGAGGGAAAAACCTTGCACATCAAAGCTTCGTCCTTAGAGTAGATAGCCATTTTCTGGTTGAACTGGCTTATGTGTTCTACAGGGTCCATTTGGCCATTGTAAGTAGTGAATGTAGGCTGATGGAATCGCCGAGGAAGTTCCACCCCCTCAATCCTACGCGTGAAGGGTGATCTAGAGATCTGGTTCAACGCTTTGCTCATGGCGTCATTTCCCAAGCCCCTGAGGGGTGGGCTCTTGTGTCTTTGCTTGTAGGGGTTCTCTTCATCATAAGAGAAAGACTCACTAGGTGGCGTCCTAGACCTTTGTCTGTAAGTGACATCCTCTTCATCATTGGAGGAGACACCAGAACTAGAAGGAGTTCGTCGTCGTCGTGCATGGCGCAGCTTCTTCTTTAAATCATCAATTTCCCTCAGCATGGCTCTGTTATTTTGCTCCTGAGAGAGATGACTCCTTCCTTGAGGGTGACTCCCGCTAGTATGTGTGGTATGTAAACTGTCTTCCCTATCTCTCCTACGCTCAAGGTTATGGAAGGCATCTTGTCAATGGGAACCCATGGATTCCTGTTGATGGGGACCTGATCCCACCATGGTTAAATGTCACAATCACTATTCCATAAGTTCTTCCCACAGGCGGCGCCAATTGTAGGGTCACGATTTACAGCTCAAACCCAACGTATGTAGGATCTTGGCCCAATAAGCCCAATACAATAAATTTGTAGAGAGTGGGTTAAAGAATTGTATTTTAATGAAATGGACAACGTTTAAATATGGCCTTAGAACCAGATTAAGAACTAGAAAAAAGAAGACTTAGGAAACAGCTTTAGATAAATTCACTCTCGGCCCTATCCGAGGAGGTTCAATTCGGTTTAAATAAAGTGTTCCAATTACAAAATGTCTCTCTCCCTTTTTCAGGGAAGATCTTTTACATTATATAGCTCCCATTTGGTCATCTTGACCTTACACTTGTTGATCATCTAGGACATTACTTGAGTACTTGTCCCATCAAACACCTTTTTTCTCCCTTCTGTGATTCGTAGTAGCTCTAGTAGCACTGCTCAGAGGTCCTCTCCACATAAATGTGGCAGGAAAGTAGCTGTAATGCATTTAATGCGGTGGTAGCAACTTTTCCTCAGATATTTCTAGATCTCTTTCCTTCCCGTATGTTCACGAGACACGTTCCCACCACTGGAGTTTCTTGGAAGGTCACTACACATTTGGAGATATCTATTTGTGTTGTACTATTTACGTCCGAGGATAAAATCCTCCTCGGACTAACTTTCTTTACATTTCCCACTTATGAGACTTTAAAATAGAACACATAATAAATGTGTCACTACTCGGATCATGGACGTCCTCGGACCAAGCTCAAAGCCCCATATATATATATGATTTTGGGCCTTTGTCTGAACAATTACAAAATGAAGTTCTAATACATTAGTTTCTAATTCCTTAGAACCTAACAAAGAGCGATTTCTGTTGTGAAAAGGCCAATTTGTCTTGACTAACAAATGCATGTGGATTCTTTTGCTAAATTTTTTGAAACATTAGATTGATATATAAAAAAAAAATTATGAAATGAAATACAAGAATAATTGTAAAATATTTACCTCTACTAGAGGTGAATTTAACAATCAATTGATGTGCTATAATGCTTTTGTTATGTACAATTGGAGTCCTTTATTTCTTAATGGTATGACGTGCTTACAAATATATATATAAATATATATTTTTTAATTTATTTTTTTAATAATTTGGTAGTAACTATAATTGGGGAGAGGAATTTGAATTTTTTTGGGTGTTTTTCCTGAAAATACTAAAAAATGTTAATAGAGCTACAAACATATTTGTGATATTTTCAAACGCAGCCGAACAAATTGTAATTTGTCCAAAACTAAAAAAACACACTGTACGCAAAAACAAGCATCTAGAAAAGTGCCAACTTTAAGGGAAATTATTGTGTACTCCTGGAGTACCATAAATTTGTACTCCCTCCTCTCACATGAATGGTAAGTCCCACTAATTAAATCCATGGTGAGACCCACCATTCATGTGAGAGGAGTACTACGCATTTATGGTACTCCGGGAGTACCTAAAGGCTTGTTTTTTTGCTGAATAATTAGGCTTGTTAACATTACACACAATTGACTCCAACATGAGCCCACCTCCCAGCTAATAAATTGCGTATCCACAGGGTAAAATCCTGATCATTTATTAAAATAAATTACAGTAGCTATTTTCTTCAAGCACCGGTCTGCACATGTGCACAGTAGTGGTTGAAGCCAAATTGTTTGGATTTCAATATTGGTCAGCTCCATGACATTGGTTATAACCATTCATGTCATTAGGATGTATTTTATTTCAAGTAAAAGTTTGTTACAAATTGCCTTAAAATAAAAGCTACTTTGAAGAAGTGTATTTTAGAGAATTTTGCTCTAGTAAAAGTGGATCTTTGCTCAAGTGATAAAAATCCTTCACTCAAATGAGTGAATCTTTGTCATGCGAAATAATAAAGGAACTCGATGCTTCACCTATCATTTGTTCAAGGCTCGTTTGTGTAAGATTGCGGAAACCACATTTTCTTTATTTCCATTTGGACTAAAATTTCCAACAAGGACTTTTACCTCACTTTGTGTACCTAATCTATACTATGCACAATTGTTTTATAGATAAAACGAAGCCACACATTGAGCTTTTAGAGAAAATCACGTTCCTTATCTCCTTGTGCTTAACTAAGAAAAACCTTCTTGTAAGTTGTAAACTAAAATCCTTTATGGTGAGGTTCTCTGCAACAATATCTTTCAGGAGATTCTTTGGAGTGCTAGAGTTTCTGGTTTGTGTAAATAACGAGTTCATGGAGAAGATTCGCTTAGCAAGATTGTAGATCTTTTAGGGTTAGTACGGTAAAAAGGCAAGCCAGGAATTTGTGGAGTTTGTAAAAGAGTCTAGCTATTCAAATATTTTGTAAGTAGATTATTTTAACTACTATTCCTACGGTGAATATTCTACAAGATTTTGTCCTCGAAGTGGTATTTCCATCAAAAAAGTTCTTTAATTTTCCACTTTGTTATCAAATTTTCTGCTTTACTTATATTGCTTTTATATTTACTACTTTTAAATTTGGTATTAATATATGCGGTTAACTGTTTATCAGTGCAGTTTAATTCATATCGTGTAAAATTTATCACTAAATTCAATAACTTCATTGAACCAAAGCAAATAAATAAGTGAATTTTTAGCCACTATATTAGTAAATGACCTACCAAGAGCCTTATAACTTAATTGGTTGGCACTTTCAGGGTTCAAATTTTCCCTCCCAATTATCACTATTGCATTATCGAAAAATACCTCTTAAAATTGAGAATAGTAGCATATCAAATTCGACCATAAGCAACATATGATATCAAAGATTCCTTTTATATAAATAAATAAAATAGTTATTAAATGATGGACATTGACAACCTTGTAACCTAGGTAAAGTCCTAATGTTGAGGGGGTAATCTAATGAAATATTAGGCATTATTCGATCCTTCCCCAAAGTAACTAAAAGAATAAATATTAAAGAATAGCAACATAGATGCATGACTTATATAATGGAATTATTATATGTCCAAAACCAAAAAATAAAAAAGTATGCAATTGGAGCTGAACATTCAACAGTTACCTTCCAAGAAAAAAAGAAAGAAAAACTTCATCTTTGGCTAGTATATGCCAATTATTAACAGGCCACAAGTACATAATATAGCACAATTAATGAATATGTTAAAACCAACGCTTCATTTTCCTATTGAAGATGCTAGGTCCGTAAGTTGAAATGGCCATGGCAACAAGAAGAGGGAATTGCATCAATACAAAGAGGGTGATAGGAATACTAGCCAAACAAATGACAGGTTTGAAAATCCATGATTGTTCATGTAGCATAAGAAAAAGAGCAGCAGAAAAGGCTGTCATCATGGCTGCAATAGAGAAGAAAAGGGTGGAAAGGCCTATTATCATCTTTTTAGGCAAGGACTCAAGGAAATCCTCTTCTGCATAACGAGATGTGAGGATTCCCAGAAACATCAAGACTGAAGTTGAGGAAGAAAAGAGTGAGAGAGCATCGGATACAATAAAGACCATAAATAATTTTTTATTTAAGAAAATTGGGAAGCCGTAATTTTGGTCGTTACCACCTGGAACGGTAAATACTGCAGCAAACATAATGGTAACAATTAGAGCACCCACCACAGTACAAGATGTTGCTGTGTGCTTCATCCATTCCTCTCCGTCTTTCCTCATTTCCTTGTGGTTATTCGTAAACAATTCTCGGGGAGTCAAATCCTCTCTGTTTAAACATGCATGAACCTTGGGAGGGGCAATGCTCTCCACCTCCTACATTTGTTAAACAAAGTCTTAGAAGCCAAAATAGAGTAACATTAAAAAAGACTGAAATTTAAGAAAAGTAAATATTAACATTAATATTTAATAGTTTCATAATTAAATATCATTAACTATAATTCATATATATATACACACACATTATAAAACCGAAACTTTTGATTTTTTGTTGACCTCATAATATGTTGAAACATAAGTTTTATAGCTCTCACAATTTTCCACATCTGCATCAATATTTTAATTAATTTTTTAAGATTTATTTTTAGTAGTACTCAATACTTTTGTTCTGTACTTTCTTCGTGTTTTAAGTTTGAAGCCTTTCCCTTCTTCTCACTCTCTCTTCTTTCCCTTCTTTTGTCGGCAACGATAAAAATGATGATTCATCCATTAAAAAGGGAAAAAAAAATTATATACAGTTGAACTTATCATTGTAAAACTCAAAGTTGGACTTCAAAGTTCGATTGCTTTGGGCATCAATTAATTTAGCATAAAAGTAAGGATAAAATGCAAATTGCACTTTCTAAGTTTGACTAAAATTCATTTCATGCCTTTAACTTTACTTTTGTTCAATTAAATCCTTTAAGTTTCAAATTTATTCAATTAAGACCTTTCGTCTAATTCCATTAAAAAATTACTTTTAAGTATGCAATTAACTAATGAACATAGCAAAGAATTTTTGATAAAAAATTTCTCCCTTAAAAAATCTATAAAATATTTTAATTAATTTTATAGATTATTTTCATGAGAGAAGAATATTCTTTAATGGAAATTTTTTAATGAAATTGGACAGAATGCCTGAATTGAATAAATTTAAAACTTAGAGGACTCAATTAAATGAAAGTGAAATTAGAGAACTGAAATTTATTTCAGTCAAACTTAGAAGGTGCAATTTGCATTTTAACCTATATAGCCTAAATTTAAAATTTGGGTTTAAATCATTACCTAGGTTGTATTAGGTAATTCTCGCTAATTAAGGATCAGCAATAGACTCCTACTCAAAAATTTTTAATATAAGATAATTTCTCCTTTTTTTGTTTTTATTTTATTTTATTTTATTTATCTAGTTGGTACTACTTTTTTTTTTTTTTTGAATTAGTTGGTACTACTATTTGAAAGTATGGCTACAAAGGCGCATGCTGAGGTTTGTGAAGTGTTGAATGTTCAAGTTCAACCTAGCATCAAATATAAAATATTCAAACTTGGCTTATAGGGATTAGCAACAAACTCTTACTAATTTTATTTATAACAAAATTTCTCTTTATTTTTTATTTTTTTTTTATTGTTTTAGTATCTAGTTGGTACTATTTTTTTTTTTTTTTAATTAGTTGGTACTACTATTCGAAAGTAGCGTTGTAAACACACAAGCTGTGCTTTATCGAGTATTGAATGTTTAAGCTCAACTTGACAAAAAATACGAAATGTTGAAACTTGGCTTGAGCTTGAACCAAGCCTACAAAGTACAAACAAAGTTTGAGCTTGAGCTCATTAGAAAATCCAAAAGCTTAAGCTAGGCTTAGTTTGGTTTGATTCATTAATAAAACCGAGCTTAAGCTCAAACTCAAGCTTTTGAGATCATGCTACAATACAAGTATACTATTAGACCCATATTAAGCATATTATTAAGCCCTTTTTGACTTGGACAATGGTCTCAACTTCCAATTAATTAATGACTTAGTAAGATATGAGTTAATTAATAATCTCATAAGTAAAGAGATATAAAATTTAGGGGCTTTTTCTACTTGTGGGCCTTAGACAATTGCCTAGAATTTTCAAAATCACTAAATACCCTTTTAATTTTCAAATATACCCTTAAAATCTCCAAAATGACAAAATTCCTCTAAATTTTCCAAAATTATTTGTTTACCATCTCAAAACCTTCAAAATTCCCCTAAAATCTTCAAAATAACCAAAATACTCTTAAAACTACTAACATGACGAGGGAAACAAAAAGTACCCATTGAAATCATCATCTAGAATAAGACCTATAAAATGACAAACATACCTCTAAGATCTTCAAAATAACCAAATAATAATAATAATAATAAAAACATCCAAAATAATGAAAGTAACTTACAAAATATGATCAAAATATTCTTGAAGCCTCCAAATGGCCAAAAAATACCTTCAAAAACCTCTCAAATCACTTAAATGTCCCTACAACCACCCAAAAAAAAAAAAAAAAAAAAACCTTAAAGACCATTGAATGACAAAAATGTCTCATGAAATCTTCAAAATGATCATGCTATTCCTCAAAACTTAAAGAATCACCCCCAATATTTTAAAATGGATAAAATTTAGCTACAAAATTGGTTGTAGCCTAAGAGTACAACCTTACTCAATATATATATTTTTTAATTAGAGGTGAATTTTGACAAATCCACCATCGGATTTCGTATTCTTCTTATATCCAACTTGCTTGAAAATTTTTTAGAAAGTTAAACAATAGCTATGTCATCAATAAATTGTTTTAATTGCAAGTTTTTGTAATTTAAAATTATACATAAAATAATATCCAATTGACACAAAATTTGACATGTGTATTAAGAGTGTAAAGAACATGCAATTCAACAATTAAATTTTCAAATATGTAGTAATGTTTATTTTATTGAGTAAGGTTGTAACCTTAAGCTGCAACCGATTTTGTAACTAAATTTTGTCATTTTAAAAGTAGCTCAAAAACAACTTTAAAGTGTCCTTTCATAGGTTTGAAGTGTTTGTAATTTTGCATGTGAGTGTATAAGTTTATTTGATAGATTTTATTAATTGTTCTAGCCTTTATTTGTTGTTGTACTCTTATTTTGATTGTGTTTTTTTACTTTGATTTTAGCTTTCTGTATTAATATTTTAAAGTAATGAATTGAAAATTCAGTACCAGCGAAAGTACTACAACCAAACAACAAAAAATATTCAAAAGGGCCACAGTAACATTTTGTAGCCTACTGTTACTGCTTGATTAAAGACTCTAATAGTTGTTTAAGTGAGCATATAGCCAATATTTAGAAGACAAAACTTAGATACAGTACCTTAGGTGCTGTTTTTAAGTTCTCATCTTAAGATTCAGTCATATGACTACTTAATTAAAAAAATATACTTTCATTCTATGAGAAAATATCCACATAACAAAATCTTAAAAAAAAACTTAAAGAATAACACTTAAGTATTGTTCTTAAGTCTTGCTCATATTTTAAAGACTGAAAAATTGAAAGTGGGAGAGATAACTTTAAACCATTGTAGCTCTCTTTGCATCTGCAAAGCTGCACCTGCGATGTCATTAAGTGAAGTAGAAGCTGCTGACATCCCTGCCACATGTAATAAGTTATTTTTGTTGGAGGAATCTCTAGAACTTGTCAAAGCGCTTTTAATATCAAGACCATAGATAAGGCTAAAGATTTTGGCATGACGATATTGGACTGCAGCCGAAAAAATGCTTCTTGATTTTTCATCATTGCTCCACACAAGCTGTGGATCCGCTTTCACAATATCAAAAACAAACTCAAAATTCCCTTCCTTGCTTGCACGGAGGATGGCTGAATAAACGCTACCAGTTTTCCTTTCTTGATCATTTGAAATCAATATCTGGTCCTTCATGCGACTGAGGAGTTCACGGGATAGGAAATGGGCCAACTTCATTTCATATAGATGCTTGATACCTTGGTTAATAATCAAAACATTGACAATTTAACTAGATGAACATATAATTATTAAACCAAAAAAAAAACTTACAATCTCTTTTTCTTGTAAAGTTGTAATTATCTAAGCTACCTTAAAGATTAGCGTGCTCCATTTAAGGTGGGCTTGAGATTAATATCTGAAAGTCTCATTTACTTTTCTCCTTCATTTAATTGGTAAAAAAGAAAACAATTTCGGATCCCATGGACTTAGTTTAATAGTGTAAAGAAGTGAGTAAGCATGTGTGCTCATAATAAAAAAACAAAATTACCTAATAAGTTAGGACTGTTAAAAGTATTTAAATATAGTTTTTTGTTTTGCAATCTATAAAATGGTGGGTCCCACACTTAAATTTATTGTTTGACTGATATTTTTCTAAATATAGTTTCCAAAAAACTGTATCATATTTTCCAGGTTTAAAATAGGATTTTGAAGATGGCTAAAGGAGGTGTTTTCAAGATACAAAAAAAAAAAAAAAAAACTACCCTTCAAATTTAAAACTTATCATTATAAATAAATAAATAAAAAGATGAGCTCTATTCCCTTATCATTATCCACAAAAAAATAATATTAATAATAATAATCTACAGATTCTTACATGTTACTTTTTCTAAATATATATTTTTTTAAAATTTCAAAAATAGAAATGGTCTTCCAAACAATTATTTTTTGTTTTTAGTATTTTGAAAATTATTATAAAAAGTTGGAGCCAAACACGTAAAATATAAAAATTATTTTCTGAAAACTAGTTTTTAGTTCAATTTTTTGAAAATTGTTTTTATACTGTTTTAAAAACAAAAACAAAAATCCTCCTATCAATCAAGCCCTTAAAATTATTATTTTTTAGGTGTGCTTTAACAAAATTACCTATAAATTCTATCCACTTGTATTCTTTATTGTCATAAAGTGAGAAAAAGCAAGTGAAAATATAAAAAATTGAAAAATTGGAGGGGAATGTAATAAAGAACCAATTTATATTTCTCAAATGGGAGGAAATGTAAATTTAAAAGAACCAATTGGAGGGAATGTAATGTGAAATTTTCAAATGTAAAATTAGATTCAGATAGAAATATGAAAGTTGAAACAATAAATTTTAAGTTTCGATTATGACTGGAATGTAACTTTAAAAAACAAAAACAATTTAAAAATAGTTATTTAAGAAAACATGTTTGTTCCCAATTTCCCATCATAAACCAATTTTATAATAAAAAAATAACCAAGCCAAAAAAAATTAAAAATTAGTAATATTATTCTTAGTTTTTCTTTTTGGAATAAAGTTATACTATTTTTTTATGGGAGGATTGTAATTTTATTAAGAAGAAGATAAATTCAATACATCTTAAGCTAAAACCGACTTAATCAGAGTTAGATTTTCCTCTATTCAAGTTACATAGTTATCACTATTTAAAACTTCTTTGGCATAACTTGCCAAAATGTGTGCTGACCTATTACCTTGTCGCTTCACATGAGAAACTTTGATTGACCTAAAACCTTGAAGCCTTTGAGATACTCCAGTTAAGATATTTGATACAGCCTCCGATGGAGAGCCCAACCCCATAAGAGCATCAGAGACAATTTTTGAATCTCCTTCAAAAATCACATCCCTTATACCCACATCCCAAGCAAAAGTAACTCCCTCCTCCATTGCCTTGGCCTCTATCTCTAATGGTCCCAGTGGCTGGTGGACTATTTTGTTTGTGTTGCCATAACCCTCCCAGCATGGTCTCTAATCACCACCCCAACACCAACCTACTCTGAGCAAAAACTGCATCGTCCACATTAACCTTATAATTCAGAGCTAGAGGCAATGTCCATGGATCATCCGAGTTGTCCTTTACCTGTGAAATAGTATGGTTTGCTGTTTGAAATTCATTTATTGAAAATTAAGCTAACTAGACCACCTCTTCTGCAGATTGTCGAGAGTGACCGTGTCTTACAACATTTCTATTAACCACATGCGCCAAGCTATCATGAGAAGCATCTCTAAAATGTCATTGCCAACATGCTGGACAAAGATCAAATGCCACACTAAATCCATGAACTCCAAATACTGTACCCCTTGTGTATCAAAACTAATTCTTGAAAGTAGCCACACTGCACGAGCTTTCTCGCATTCCCAGAGAATATGTCCACTAGATTTTATACCCAATCCACAAGCTTCACATACACTCTGCATAAGTTTGCTTTTGTAGGAAGTATATTTCGACACGCTCTCCAGGCAAAAGACTTCACCTTATTCAGCATGTTCAAGCTCCAAATTTTTCTCCAAAATTTTGTGTGTATCACCATTTGAAGGTTCACCCACCTCGCTATTCATGGCTTCATCCTAAGCAATTTTATAAGCACTGCAAACTGTGAATTTCCCTTTTGGAGTGAATGCCCACACTAGCCGGTCCCATGGCAGACAAGAAATTAAAAATACGCTTAGAATGGATTGAACATTGGGCGGGTGAAAAACTTTCCTCACCAAATCTGTTTGCCATTCACACTTCAGGGGATCAATGAGGTCACTAACTCTGGAAAGTTCAAAGGTAGTATTTGGCGAAGAGATCACTTTGAAAGTGGATGGTTTAGGTAACAATTTATCAATCCAAATGCCACCCAATGCTCCATTTCCCATCTGCCATCTACAGCCTTGTTTGACAATTTTTTGCGCTGCCATTATGCTCCTCCAAGCAAAAGAAGGTTGAGATCCCAGTGCAGCCCCAAGGAAGTCACTGTCCAGGAAATAGCGAGCTTTTAAAACTCTATGGACCAATGATGACGTATTTGTTTAAAGTTGCCACCCTTGCTTGGCTAAAAGTGCAAGATTAAAAGCTTTAAGATCTCGAAAGCCTAAGCCACCATCCTCCTTCGGTGTACAAACCTTATCCCAACTAAGTCATGCCATCTTAATTTTTCCATCCATATGCCCCCACCAAAAATTTTGAACCATGCTCGTCATCTCATCACAGAGTATTCAGAATTTTAAAAACACTCATAGTGTACATAGGTATTGCTTGGGCCACTGCCTTGATAAAAATCTCCTTCCCCACATGCGATAACATCTTCTCTTTCCACCCCGACAGTTTATTATCCTACCTCTCTTTTAGTTGTCGAAAGGTGTTGCACTTTGATTTTCCCACTAGAGAAGGAAGACCTAGATAAGTCTCATGCTAACATATTACTTCTGCTCCAAAACAATCTTTGATGTAGTCTTGAATATCCTGTGGTGTATTGCTATTGAAAAATAAGGAAGTCTTTTCCCGATTTAACTGTTGGCTAGAAGCTTGTTCGTAGGTTTCTAGAACTCTTTGTAAGTTGGAGCATTCTTCCTTTGTGGCTCAACAAAAAGATAAGGTTATCATTAGCAAAGAAAAGGTGCAATATTTTAAGACCCCTTTGACATGCAGCTAATCCTTTCAATAAACCATCATGCACTATTTTCTTAAGAAGAGCTGATAAACCCTCTGCACATATCAGAAATAAATACGGAGAGAGAGGGTCCTCTTGGCGCAAACCCCATGAAGGGATAATGTGGCCTCGGGGCCAGAACCTTAGAAGTTATCCTAGAAACAACATTACTGAGACTGATGGGTCTATATTGGGTGATTTTCGTTGGGTTTTTTATTTTTGGGATGAGCACTACATGAGTTTCATTGAATTTTGGGGAATAATATTATGGTTCAAAAAATCAAGGACAGTCTGAGTAACACAATTACCAACTAAAGACTAATAGTGTTGATAAAAAAGAGGGGGCATACTATGGGGGCCTGGACATTTCTTAGGATGCATTTGCTTCAAAACCTTGACCACCTCAGCAGCTTGAAATTCTTGGACTAACCCCCTATTCATACTCTCAATCACCATGGGTTAGACGGCCTCCACTACTATCGAAGCATCAGTTATTTCATTAGATTTGAAAATATTAGAAAAATAATCAACCATAATAGTCTCAACCTAATGATCATCTTCCTGCCAAATACCATTAGCATCGCACATTCCCTCGATAGAATTTCTTTGATGTCTGTTAGAAGCTTTTGCATGAAAAAAACTAGTGTTTCGGTCACCCCCCACCAGCCACATATTTCTTCATCGTTGATTCCACATCACTAATTCTTTATCCAACCAACTATTCAATGCATGATGGACTTCCTCAATTTGCTCTCTACGGTTATTACCTCTACTCTGAAGTTCCAAGCTCTGTAGCTATTTTTATAAACCTGCAATCTTACACCCAACAAGGACTCCATTTTATTCCATGACACAAGCGTATCCCTGCAACTCTTTAGGTAATTTAAGCAACTATCTAGGCAATTTAAAAATTGGCAACCACCTGGTCTATACAGACCCTCCTGCCAAGCTTCTTGAACCACTTAATCACACCGTGGATCTTAAAGCTACATTGCTTCAAATTTAAACAATTTCACACCACCTTGAGGTTGGAATCTAATATGTGGAA
The DNA here is from genome assembly GCA_030021035.2 of Notholithocarpus densiflorus. Classification (NCBI taxonomy): domain Eukaryota; kingdom Viridiplantae; phylum Streptophyta; class Magnoliopsida; order Fagales; family Fagaceae; genus Notholithocarpus; species Notholithocarpus densiflorus. The sequence continues at coordinate 188,541 of JARYZH020000400.1, forward strand.
ACCGTAAAGCGAGGAGAGAGTGATCGGATGTGGACATAGAAATATGGTGTAAAGTAGCTCCCTGAAATTTAGTGCACGTTTGGATAGTGCGTTTTGCACTATCCATGTGTCTACGTTTCCTTTTCCAGTGGGTCCCGTGCACTGTTCACGGGACCCGCAAGTACCTTTTTCCTTTAAAACAACTTCAAAACTGGGTCCCACGGCACTATTCACACATTTAAAAATTATTTTGTTACAGTGTTTTCAGTTTTCAGTTTTTAGTTTTTAGCAATAAGCGGTATCCAAACACACCCCTATCTTGCCATTTATTATTTTCTAAAGCTCGGTCTAACCTAACCCTAATCTGCCCCTCCTCACCATTATTTTTTGACCACGTGAATAGGGGCCTAACAAAGCCCAGATCCTGGAAAGTACAATGATGTATGACCCTATGTAATCTATCCATCTGTCTAGCTAATCTAATATTGCTGCCTGCCTTCTTAGAATTACTAGTAATCTTATTAAAGTCTGCAATGCACAACCAAGGGATTTGATTATTGTGTTTGAGGGACTCAAGTAAAGTCCATATTTCCTCCCTTTTGTTGGTCTCAGGATGACCATAAAATCCTATAAACCTCCATACCTCAAACATCCACCTTCGACTCCGATTTCCGAAGTAAAGTTAGGCCTTCACTCGCCCCATCACTAGAAACTACTAAACCCTGAGTGTAACTCATGTTTCAAAAAATTCATCCTTTCTTGTGGTAGCTTCGTCTTTATGAGGAAGATGAGTTTGGGGGCTTCATCATGCAGAGCTCATTTAAGAGCCCCAACTATCTGGGGGTTCCCAAGTCCTTAACAGTTCCAACTTAAGATACTTATTGGACCCGGCGGTGCTGCACAACAGCCTTGGCCGATCCTAAATGTTGAGCCATTAACTTGCCCAAAACTTTTGTTTCCTCCTCTATCTTTTTCTTTTTTACCACATATGTTTCCTTCAACGCACCATCTATGTTCAATTTCCTCTTCTGCATTGGGCCCTCAATCTCAGCTTCCATTGTATCCTATTGTTGTTTGGCTGGAGCCAACCACTTCCACTTCCCTTTATGTTGGTCCGAAGTAAAGATATCCTTATTCATATCCATTAGCACTGTCTTAACATGCCCAGAACCAAATTCTCCTTCACTAGTCACCCCACCCCCCACTTGTGGGTCCGTATTCCTTTTCTTATTTCCTGGACGTGCCTGAAATTGGAAAAAAACCTTCATTTGTGCTTGCCAACATACCAATATTTCCCCATTGGTTTTCCAAAACTTTACCAGTTTCATTTGTAATAGAGTCCCTCTCCTTTCCTCTCGCATTATCCCTAGAGGTTTCATGGCCAATCAGATGGGAGTTAGCCAGGTCCATATCAATTTCCTTGAGGTGGGCCCGAAAAAGAATTGGATTTTTTTGAATTTCTCTGTTTGTTGGGACATTTGGTGGCTCTATTTCTTAATAAAGTTTATTATCTATGTTTTAATAGGGACACTAGCTTGTGTTCCGACTTTATTACTTCCATCTAAGAGTGGAATTGTCGACGACAGCATGTGTTGGTGAGTGTATAGTACACTAGCCAAGGCAAACATGAGTATTGACATGGCTGAACCCAGACTCTACACGTGGACAAGCTGTAAGGAAAGAAAATGGGACGTTAGCAAAGAGAGGGTATCCAAGGCTCATGCCAATGGCGTGGTTACCCTTGGGGAGAGTGAAGTACGTGCCTGGCATGGACACCCAGTACCAGCGTAAATGGGAGATAGCAACTTCCTATAGTCAGAGGCTGTAAAACACTCCTCATTGGCTAAAGCTGTGTTGGACCACTATTGAGGACGCGTGTATCACTCCTGACCTCTCTGATGTCCGTTTCCTTGTCTATTACTTGTCCCTCACAGTGTAGCAGAGCCGCTCTTCACCCCACTTCCCTAACATAGACGAATTTTATCTCTCCTCCAACCATAGTATAGTACAGTACCTGTAATAGGGTTAGAACAGAGGAATGAGAGCTTGACACCTGTTTTTATGTACCTAACAACGTTCCTCATACTATAAGAGGAACATGTTGTTGAGCAATTAGGACAAGAGATAGAGAGATAGAGAGAGAGAGATGTAGAAATCTGGGTAGGAAAGTGAGGAAAAGAGAGGCTTTTTGGGAAGAACATCACCATGCGTAAAACCTTAAACTTTCACATTATAGAAAGCTTTAAAGAGTGAATAATATTCTATCCTTCACTCACCGTGGTTTTTCATCCCTTCCAAAGGGTTTTCCACGTATGTCACACGCCTTCTTTACTTTCCTTGTTCTGCCTTTACAATCATTAGATGTTAAAGTGTTAAATTTCCCATTTTATTGTTCATGAGCTTTTACACTTAAATGTATTGTTAGATCTATAGCTCACTTTCTTTACAAGTTTGACAATCTAACTTGCACGTACAGTGAGATTCAAATGTTTCTCGATTGTAATCTTCCTTATTCTTCACAACATGGTGTACTTGAAACCTCTCTATGGTGGCACGCATCCAAGCCCCATATTGTTGTTCTTCCTTCTATAAAGTACCTAGACTACTCACCCATAGCTTCAGTTCTTCCTATATTTACTTTCCTTGTTCTACCTTTACAATCTTTAGATGTTAAAGTGTTAAATTTCTCATTTTTATTGTTCATGAGCTTTTACACTTAAATGTACTATTAGACCTATAGCTCACTTTCTTTACAAGTTTGACAATCTAACTTGCACGTACAGTGAGATTCAGATGTTTCTCGATTGTGAGATTCTATGGTGGCACGCATCCAAGCCCCATATTGTTATTCTTCCTTCTATAAAGTACCTCGACTACTCACCCACAGCTTCAGTCCTTCTCATCATGGTTCATGATCCCACACCAATTGCAGAAAATCGGCATGCGTACATATTTAAACAAGATCCATTGTGGTTTAGGACCTCCCATATTCACTAGCCGACCTTTACATAGTGGTTGCATAATATTGATATTGATCCGGACTCGCATACAACATCCATGACAATCACCTTTGGCAGATTCCTCAACGCATTCAACCTTGCCCAAAGTGCTTCCAATGGCCTCAACATTCTCCCTTGTCATACATCTAATCTGTAGCCCACGAATCTGTACCCAAAAGGATGTTGTATCAAACCTAGTATCCTCCACTATTGCAGCTTCACCTGGATGAAACAAGCCAACCATGTATTTATTGAAAGACCATAGTTCTTGCATTAATATACGCTTTGGGTCATCTTCATCATCAAATAAAAGCATAATTGTATTGTTCCCAAGGTCGCGTATATCAAAACTTCACCCAGACCTCTATATGATCTTTAGCGTTCTCGTAATAGCTTCCAGATTTATCCTCTGTTGGTAAAGAACTTAGCCACCAAAACCCTACTATTTTCCACAACGTTAGGAGAAAGGTTTACCGTCCGGGTTTCCTTTGTATTGAGCGACAACTTCGCCCATCTCCCTTGAAGGTCGTCCATAGCGTGCGTAGACAAAAAAGTAAGAGAAAAAAAATAAAAAAATAAAAAATAAAATAAAGATTCCACCAAAAACTGGGGAAAAGATGGTTTGTCTAAGAGACAGACAAGTTGTTTCACCGTCGTGGGGTTTTCAAAAGAAAAACCTACAAACGTGAAACAATTCTTAGTTGATGTGATTATATGAATTGTCAAACACTTATTGTGAAAAACTTAGATACTAGTTTTTTAGGTTTCTAGGTTTCCATATATATTAACTAATAAAACATAAATAATGTTATTATTTTCAAAATAACATAATTCAATATAATTATATGTTTGAATTTAATTATATAATCTAATTTATTGAACTTAAGGAAATATAATAAATTGAGTTGTAAAGTACAATACCCAAGAGAGATCGGAGATTTGAAACTAGCTGGCTCAATGAATATATCCCTGCAATGTAAAAACTTTGCTTAATTGTGTATTTGAAAATTATTACATACTATAAAAAGAACAGATGAGGTAAGCATTATATACGTAAAACCTTAAATTTTAATCCTAATTTCAAATTAAGTACTAAAATTTAAATTTCATTATTTTCCATCCTGTAATCTCACATTGTTATGAAATGCTTTCATTGTATTTTTCTATGACGAAAGGGAATTGCGGAGGAAAAAAAGGAATTCACAAAATTTGATTGTCAATGTTAGCATTCACATTGGTCTCCCTAAACTAGGATAAGAGACCAATTTAGGGAATGAAACCCCAAAAAATCTCACATTCACTTCTCGACACATCACCTAAATAAACATTTTGTTAGCATTTACAATATTTTATGCAAAACTTACTGTTTATTTTAGAATAAAAACTTATATTTACTATTTCAGCTAACCATTTTTCAAAACATCCACATTATCTAATTTCTATCATATACTCTATTTCATTTAAATATAATTTTTTTAAAAGGTGGAAATACATTTTTGATCCTTATATTTTGACTTTATTCCCATTTTGGTCTCTACTTTTTAATTTTACCGCATTAAGTCCCTAAAATAAAAAAATTAATTAAAAAAAAAAATCTCGTTTTGGTACATACCATCATCTCACTAACAGAAATTATCTACACAATAGACGGAGTGCACTGTTGGCATAGTAAATACTAACATGAACATTAAAATAATATTTTAAAAAATTTTATTTAGAATTTTAAAAATTCCCCGTTAACAATTTAATTTTAAAAAACCACATCAGATAAAAATAATAATAACTATTTCTAACCTTCTTATTTTTCTAAAAAAAGAAAAGAAAAGAATTAAATTAGTTTTTTTTTTTTTCCCAAAGAACTCAGAACATGTGTTCTTCTCAGTAAATCAGGTTCTTCATTTTCTTCCCCTACTAACCTTGCCCATAAAGTTAAAAAATCTAGATTTTCTTTTTCTTTTCTTGCATTTTCTTAGCAATAAAACTCATAAAATTACTCAAATTTCAAAATACAAAGAAAAGCACACAAAAATTTACAAAACACAAAGACATTCAACAAGATTTTCTTATGCTTTGAAACCAAACACAAAAATACAAAACTCAAACCCAGATTTTCAGCCTCCATGCACAACCAAATACAAAACTCAACCCATATTTTCCTATGTTTTCTAAGAAACCAAACACAAAATTCAAATCTCAAATCAATGAACAAAACCTTAGATTAGAAACCACAAATAGCCACACAACCACACACCTTAAACATGACAACCCACACCACCTCCAACCCCAAGTCCGAAAGCCACCACCAATTTAGTCCATGGGTTTAGAGAGAAAGCCACTATTGGTTTCGGCCATGGATTTATATAGAGAAACTTGGGTTTTCGGCCATAGGTTTAGAGAGAGAGAGAGAGAGAGAGAGAGTTGGGTTTTCGGCCAAGATTTAGAGACAGAGAGAGAAAGAGAAAGAGAGAGAGTTGGGTTTTCGCCTAGGTTTAGAGAGAGAAAGAGAGAGAGAGAGAGCTGGGTTTTCAATCATGGATTTAGAGAGAGACATAGAGTAGGATTTTTTGCCATGGATTAGAGAGAGACAGAGAACTCACCTTCAATCAGCCCGTAGAGAGAAAGAGAGAGCTTGGAGAATTTCGTAGAGAGAGTGTAATACCCCGAAAAAAAAAATATTTAAAAGGAAGGTTATTTAAGTAAATTTGTTTATGGGGACAATTTTATAATTAATAATTATAAGGGAGTTTTTAGAAAATAAGGTTGAAACCCTAGCTATATAAGCTTATTAAATCAACTTATATGGAGAGATATTTTGAGAGATGAGACTACCCAAAAGACTGAAGTAAAGAAGGATTGATTACACCTTTGAGGTAAGAGCCTAAGAATCTATTTTTTGTTAAAATCTAAGCTTAATTTAGAATTAGAGTATTCTTTTGTATGAGTATTTTGGCCAATAGTGAGACTATTTATATATGAGATTAACGATGTAAACGAGGAAGGATTTGATTTATTTTCTCTGTGCCCTGTGTTGCGTTAAGTGTAAAAGAAGGCTCTTGGGTCCGGTTCTGCACAGGCTTAGAGATTTGGGGTTTTGGCAAATAGCAAAAGGTTATGGTGTTCGTGTAGGCTTGATTTTGTATGACATAGAATATAGTACCATTTTCCTAGTTTTGTCCTGATCTCAAAGAGAACTAGGGGTGAATGGAGATTTAAAAAAAAAGGAAAAAAAAAAAAAAAAAGCACACGTATAGAAGATTAGGTGGTGTACTTTTGACCCTACATGGCTACACGTATGGTGTATCTATAGGCTTTATCCCTTGCTACTATTAATGGCAGAAAGTGGAGGAAATATATATATATATAGATATTATGAATACGGTGGATTTTTAACTGTGAGACAATAGTGGAAAATTATTGGATATTTTTAACAGTTTCTCTTCTGGCCGGGTATTCATATAAGTTTTATTTAAAAATATTAGATTATTGTGTAAATGATATTTGAAAAATTGTTTAGGTGATATCTAAGTTTTTAGAGGAAGCGTTAGGGAGAAGTTCCTTTTGATATGGCTTTTTGAGGTAAGTAACCTTATTCTAATTGGTTTTATTTTGCGTATTTTAACTACTGAAAATTGTTACAGTTGTTACAATTTATTTCTATTGTATTACTGATTTCAAGTAAAGAATTATCACAAATATACTGATATATAATTATATAAATATATATATATGTATGTATGTATTTGAATGAGATATATTTTTGTTCGAACTATGATTTGACATATATGATTTTAGACAATCTGACTATGTTTTGACTTTGATACATAGAATTTTTATTGTTTTACTGATTTCGAGTAGATGATTATTTCAAATATATTTTAATACTGAGTATATGATTTTTATATACATGCTTGAATAAGATATATTTTGTTAGAAACTATGATTTTACAGATATGATTATGAATAATCTAACTATGAATTGATTCTGATACCCAACCAATGGGAGTTATTCATTGGTACTCTGATACCCAAACCAATGGGAGTTATTCATTGGTATTTTGATACCCAGCCAATGGGAGTTATTCATTGGTATTCTGATACCCAGCCAATGTGGGTTATTCATTGGTATTCTGATACCCAAACCGATGGGGGTTATTCATTGGTACTCCGACACCCAAACCGATGGGGGTTATTCATTGGTATTCTGATACCCAGCCAATGGGGATTATTCATTGGTACTCTAATGCCCAGTCACGGGGATATAGCGTGACCATAGTCATAAGATTGTTAAGAATATGAATTACGTTTGAGTATTTGTACCATTTTGAGTCCTTAAAACTACATATGTGATTTTGGAAGATGTTTGAGTATTTAACTATTTTGAGTCACTTAAACTGCTTATATATTTTTGGAACCTATTGTAAGTTATAACTTTTGATATATGGAAAACTGACTACTTTTTAAATCATCTATGATATATTTGTAAGATTAAAGTATGAGATCTATGTACAACTTATTATTTTATGACTATGAAACTTCTTCAGTTATTTTGAAACCGCATTGTATATCATAACTTTTGAAAACACATATTACATCTTATACTTTACAGATCTATTGCTTGATAAAACTTATTAGGATTTTGGTTACTTATTGAGTTGTCAGCTCACTCCTTTTTCCCCTCCAGTTTCAGATCGTGAAGAATACCAAGCTTTAGGAGTTTTGATGTTATGTTGTGAGCAGGAAAAGAAGCTTAGTGGTTTTGAGATTGGATGGTCTTCTAATAGTTTTATATTTATTGGTCATTTGGCATTATGTACATGAGGTTTGGATTTTGTTCCTATTAAATTATTGGAGATCTATTCATAAAGAAATTGTTGAGGTAGTTTGGATTTATTTGATTTTAATTTTTGAGGATAAATTTTAGTTGCTAAAAAGGCCTTGCACACTTGTAGGGTGCTTACTTTATAAGCGTGCGGCGATTGTCACGTGCCTATCTTTATAGTTGGGTTCGGGGCGTGACAGAGAGAGCTTGAAAAATGTGTTGACTCAAATTTTTGACTAGAAGTTAATATGAGCTTGAGTTCTAATAATGTGTTTGGTTACCAAGAAAGCTTAAGAAAAATTGTGAAAGGTACTACAAACAATTTTTTCCTAATCTTTACAACTGAAGAAAAAAAAATCAATTTAAATTAAAACTAAGAAATTAGAAGTTTTTTATTTTTCATTTTTTAAATTAAAATGTAGACATGGAATTTTTAAAATGCCAAATAAATTTTTTTAGACAATATTTTAATGGCCACGTTTGCATTTACTGTGCCAACAGTGTACTTCATCTATCTCATAAACAATTTCCGTTAGTGAGATGACGATAGAGACTAAAACAAGATCACTTTTTGATTTTAGACACTAAATGTGATAAAATTAAAAAGTATGGACCAAAATGGGAATAGGGTCAAAATATAGAGACTAAAATTATCTTCACATTTTTTTAATTGTTTCTCTCTCTGTTTACACACAATAGCCACTGTTCACTGTCTTCCTTGACCTTTGGGAAAAGCAAAAAGGAAAAAAAATGTTTTTGTAGTAAACCAACTTGTGGTTAGACTCATTTTAATAGTGCCTATTTGTGGTTTGGACTTCATCACTTTACCTATCTAAGATTACTTTTGTTAGTCCTCCATAACCCAACTCATTAGTTTACCATTATAAACATAAAAATAAATAAAAAGATGAATATATGAAGATCAAAAGGTTAAGTGTGTGAAAACAAAGAACAAATCCACGTAAGAGAGAAAGCGGGAGATGGACTTTGCCACATTGGCACATTTTCCCACTAAAACCACCGTTTCAAAGAAACTTTGAGAGAGAAAGAGATGGCGAATTCAGCTAATCATCATCAGCATTGTCCTTAGTTTTGATCATTAGATAATTCCTTAAGAAAAAGGCTCAATTGTGGACGTCATGGTGGTAGCTCTCATTCCAAGCCAAATTCCACTCTCTTTGCTCATTATTCTCGAGCCCAGTATCGTTTCTCTTCTCCTAGTCTCCAATGTCTACTCTTTTCTTTTTCTTTTCAAAATAAAAGTCTAATTTTTAAACTCTTGCTCAATCAACCACCACTTGGCTTTCTCTTAAAACAATTTTTAATTCCATTCACTCTAAAGAAAATTGTAAATGACAATGGAACGATGAAGGAAAAGAAAATCCCTAATGAAATATACTATGTTGACAACTATCATCCTAGCTTAGGTGTAACATGTTACACCTAGCTAGCCCACCATTTCCCTCATCCCCCGATAAATACTCCCTCATTTTTGAGAAAAAATAGGGAGAAAAAGAGAGAAAAATAGGAAAAAATAGAGAAAGAGTGGAAAAATTCTATGAAAAATACCCTAGAAATTCTGAAAAAATTATTTTCCCCCTCTCTAGGAGACCCACCACAAAAAAAGCCTCTTCCCTTTTTTTACTTGTAATTTTGTGGGTAAGCTTGTAGAGATGGGGAAGTTTCTTAACAACTACACCCATCCCATTTCCTTTTACTATCTTGTAAACATCTAATTTATTTATATATGAAGTGCTTTCCTTTATATTGTCTCTTTGTTTTGTTATAGTGTAAATATCTCTCTTCATCTTTATGTCCATATTACTATTGCTTGTTTATGATATTGTGCTTGTTTCCTAGATAAGTATTGGACCATCTCCTAGGGTTTGTATGGGAAGTACCCTTAGGGAGAAGAAATCTCATCCCACCTAGGCATCTAGGGTTTTATTTTCCTTGCTTTATGTTTATGTCATCCATTTTATTTTCCAAGCAATCCCCTCCCCTTTAAATTTATGTCATCCCTTTAATTTTCTTGCACAATCCCCATCCTCCTTTACTTTATTGCACTTATATATGTGTGTGTCTATATATATATGTGTGTGGTTGATAGTTTAGAACTCCCATTTTTTTATGATGAAGGACCCACGGGGCTTCAAAGAGATTAAAATCTATTTAAGAGACACAAAAATAAATAAATAAATAAATAAAAACTTTTCAATCACCATTTACAATATTTCAACTCTTTACTTTTATGCCATTTAAATTTCTGCACTTTACTATCCTTGCAATTTATTTTCTGCACATTATTATTGTTGTCCTTTTATTTTTCTCGTCAATAATGTTGCCATAAAATAAATATGCTTGGGTAAAACAACTTCTTTACACAACTATACTAAGGACGTGCTTCTCAAAATCCTTTTCACCCTTTTCAAAAAAAATGATGAAGTTTTCTTTTAAAAAAAAAAAAAAAAGAGTTTTCCAAAAGATGCTTTGCAAAATAAAAAATCTCTTCCTTTCAAAAGAGTTTCCCAAAAAAAAAAAAATCTACCTTCATTCTTTTCTTAAATGTTAACGTGTATTAGGGCATGTGGGCTTTAGGCCCACCTTGTTTACTTGTATAGCACACTTGCTTGTACTACATACTCTGCCTCTTATATAAAGGCACTCATGTATATTCTATTACTTAAGAAATACAATACACTCATTCAGCATTTCTAATATGGTATCAAAGCCACTGCTCTAATTTTCTTGTGTCTTGCAGTCTTGTTTTTGTCAGTATTTTCCACTGCCTCAACTTTTGTGGTTAGTAAGCCCTTTCAGTGCCCTCTCCCGACTGCTCCACCACCATCAGAGGTCCTCAGGGTTGAATCTCCGCCGCCAGAAGCTTTTCCTCCGTCGTCAAGACCACTGCCATCATTAGATTTGTCATCTCTGACCTCCGATTACAACACGAGACATAGCATCGTTTAGACTGTCCACCAATCTACTCAACACTGCAGGAAACATCCACATCGGAGCTTCCACGCGCCCTCATGCGCCGCATGAAGTTTCGGCAAGTTGATCCACGTGCCGCACGCGCCGTTGGGTTACCTGCTGACGTCATCTCTAACGTCATCACTACCACGTCAGCCTACCACGTTAGCCCTAGCTGACGTCATCTGCTTATATCAACACCCATCAGCCATTGACGTCATCACGCTTACGTCATCCGTTGACTTGCCGCGTCAGCTACCGTTGACCTTGACTGTTGACTTTTTGACAAGGTTGACTTTTTGCAGAACAGGTGCTCCCTGCCCAGTTTTTCGCGTAGATTTCATTTTTGCAGTCCATTTTTGCATATTTTGCTTCAAAATGAAGAATAAGGACATATCTTCTTCTTGTTGCAATAATTGTCGCCGACAATCCAACAAACGTTTTTGCAATTTTGCAAACGTTTTGGCCACAATATTGAAACTTGCTATCATCACAACAAATCAGTTGTTTCAATTTTTGCTGCTACTGTTGCTAACACTGAGAGTGTCCAACCAATGGCTCCCGTCTCTGCACAGTCTAAGTCTTCAAGACGCACTTTCACCATTTCCACAGATGACCTTAAAAACATCATCGCTAATGTCATTCGTATCGTTGGTAATGAATCTTATTCCTCTTCTCTCACAGTTTTATCTAGTATGTCTACTTCCTCTTGGCTTATGGATTCTACTTGTTGCAATCATATGACACCTTACTCATCCTTATTTTCTAAACTTAAACCTACACCACACCCTCTTAATATTCACATAGCAAATGGTTCCACAATTTCTAGTCATAATATAGGTTACATTTCGACCTCCAACCTCTCGGTTCCTGGGTCTTAAATGTTCCTAACCTTTCTTACAATTTATTTTCTGTGGAACAATTACCTGAGTTGGGTTATCGCATTATCTTTAATTATTCTTGGTGTATTGTGCAAGATCCGAGAATGGGACAGGAGCTTGGGACCAGTCCCAAAGTTGGGTGTATGTTTCCTGTGGACAACCTTCGTCTTCCACTTGTTACTCCTATTTCTATTGCTACAGCTGCTACAGTTTCTTCTATTCCTTCCCTTGCACTTTGGCATGCTCGCCTTAGTCTTACATCTTCCTCTCGGGTACAACAATTAGCTTCTAAAGATTTGTTAGGATCTGTGTCTACAAAAAAATTTGATTGTGTTTCATGTCAGTTAGGAAAACAACCAGCTTTGCCTTTCAATACTAGTAAATCAATATCCACTGATATATTTGACCTTATTCATTCTGATGTTTGAAGGCCTTCCTCTGTCTCTAGCAATGGTGGATCTCGATATTTTGTTGTCTTTGATAATTACTCTCGCTATAGCTAGATTTTTCATATGAAATATCGTTCTGAATTATTGCAAATATATTGTAATTTTGCAAAAATGGTTGAGACTCAGTTTTCCAAACGCATCAAAAATCTTCGATCTGATAATGCTCTTGAATACACTCAATATGCTTTCCAAGCTATTTTGCATTCCTATGGCACTGTTTATTAACTAACTTGTCCAGGTACCTCTCAGCAAAATGGTAGAGCTAAACGAAAACTTCGTCATATTCTTGACACTGTTCGTGCTCTCCTTCTCTCTACCAAAGTTCTTGCCCCTTTTTGGGGTGAAGCTGCACTTCATGTTGTTCATGCTATTAATCGAATTCTCAGTCTTATCATCCAAAATCAAACTCAATATGAGCGCCTTTTTGGGTTATCTCCAGATTATCATCACCTTCGCTCCTTCGGTTTTTCTTGTTTCGTTCTTCTTCAGCCATTTGAGCATAACAAACTTAAGCCTCGGTCAAGGCTTTGCTGTTTTCTTGACTATGGCAAAACTTAAAAGGGGTATCGGTGTCATGATCCTGTCTCTCATCGTCTTCATATCTCCCGCAATGTTGTCTTTTGGGAACATCGCTCATTTGTCGAGCATTCTCACTTCCGTGCCTCCCTATCTTCCTCCTCTATCTTAGATTTTTTTCCAGATGAGACACATATTCCTTCTGTAGCTGCTCCTGATCCTCCTGTAGTTGCTCCTGATTCTCCTATAGACTTCTCTGTCCAACCACTAGATATATTTAATCCCTTTTTCCAGTTCACCCTTTAATGAATAGGTGAAAGATGAACAGGTCGAAGACAAGCTACCCAACCCTGAGCTTGGGTCCCCTGCTCCTGCTCTGCCTAAAGATCTCGCACAAGACATTCCACCTCGTAACTCAACTCGATTAAGATCCATTACTGCACATCTACTTGACTATGATTGTTACACTGCCCTTACTACACTACACGAGCCACACACCTATCGTGAGGCTTCCACTGACCCTTTATGGCAGATTGTAATGAAAGATGAACTTGATGCATTATCTAAAAACCATACTTGGGATTTGGTGACACCTCCCCCTAGAAAATCTGTGGTTGGTTGTAAGTGGATCTACAAGATTAAGACTCGCTCTGATGGGTCCATTGAGCGCTACAAAGCTCGTCTTGTTGCAAAAGGTTGTACACAAGAGTATGAGGTTAATTATGAAGAGACCTTTGCTCCGGTTGCTCGTATCTCATCTGTTTGTGCCCTCTTAGCTATTACTGCTGCCAGTAAATGGGACATTTTTTAGATGAATGTCAAAAATGCATTCCTTAATGGGGATTTAAGTGAAGAAGTTTATATGCAACCTCCTCCTAGTCTCTCTGTTGAATCAAACCAAGTTTGTCACCTTCGGCGTGCACTTTATGGCCTTAAACAAGCTCCACGAGCTTAGTTTGCCAAATTCAGCTCTACCACCTCTCGCTTGGGTTACATAGCCAGTCATTATGATTTTGCCTTATTTCTTCATCGCACTGACAAAAGCACTATTTTACTTCTCCTATATGTGGATGATATGATTATAACTGGTGATGGCCTCAGTGACATTCAAGAACTCAAGGATTTTCTTAGTCAGCAATTTGAGATGAAAGATCTTGGACATCTCAGCTACTTCTTGGGTCTTAAAATCACTCATTCTACAGATGGACTTTATATTACTCAAGCCAAGTATGCATCTGAACTCTTGTCTCGAGCTGGACTCACTGATAGCAAGACTATTAACACTCCAGTTGAGCTTAATGCGCATCTGACTCCCTCAGGGGGGGAAACCATTGTCTAATCCTTCTCTTTACAGACGCTTGGTTAGCAACCTAGTTTATCTCACTGTCACTCATCCAGACATTTCCTATGTTGTTCATCAGGTGAGCCAGTATTTGTCTGCTCCACGATCGACTCACTATGCTGCTGTTCTAAGTATTCTTCGATACCTAAATGGCACTCTCTTCCATAGTATTTTCTACTCTACTAAGTCTCCTATTATTCTTCGTGCATTTTTTGATTCTGATTGAGCAAGAGATCCCACTAATCGCAGGTCCACCACTGGTTATTACTTTCTTCTTGGTTCTTCTTTGATTTCTTGGCGAAGCAAGAAACAAACTCATGTGGCCCACTCCAGTACTGAAGCAGAATATCGTGCCCTTGCTGATACCACATTTGAGCTCCTTTGGCTATGATGACTTCTCAAAGATTTAGATGTGTCCACATCCTCTGCTACTCCTCTTTATTGTGACAACCAGAGTGTCATTCATATTACTCACAATGATGTCTTCCATGAACGGACTAAACACATCGAGATCGATTGTCATTTTATTCGTTATCATCTTATCCATGGTGCTCTCAAGCTAACTTCAATCTCCTCTAAAGATCAACTTGCAAAGATCTTCACAAAGTCACATCCTAAGGGACGCCTTCGTACTTTGGTTGACAACCTTAAGTTGGTCTCACATCCACCTTGAGTTTGAGGGGTCTGTTAACGTGTATTAGGGTATGTGGACTTTACGCCCACCTTGTTTACTTGTATAGCACACTTACTTGTACTACACACTCTGCCTCCTATATAAAGGCACTCATGTATATTCTATTACTTGAGAAATATAATACACTCATTCAGCATTTCTAACATTAAAAATTTAAAGGTGTTCTAAAAAAATATGTTTCTCTAAAAAAATATATATGTTTTTAAAAAAAATGTTCTTACCACGTTAAAAAAAGAGGAGTTTTTAAATAGTTGTCTTAAAAAAATTGTTTTTCTCTTCCCTCCTAAAGGGAATCCAAAATTTTTGCTAAGAAAAAGGGAAAATGTTTTTTTTACTACGTTAGTAAATATTTTTACCACATTAGATTTCCCCTCAAAAAATGTTTTCCCCGCCCTTTAATTTTTAAAAAAATAAATCAAAAAATGGGTTTCCAAAAAATACGTTTTTACCAAGTAGGAAAATGTTTCAAAAAAAGAATTTTTCAAAAACTATCTTTCCTTTTTTTTTTTTTAAATATGAAAATAAAAGAGAATTTTTCTAATAATAATAATAATAAATAGTCTTTACCACGATGGAATTCCTTTAAAAAAATGTTTTTTTTTTCTCAAAACTCCTCTATAAAAACTTTTCCTAAAAAAATGTGCTTTTTCAAAACAATAAAAAGTTAACGTGGTAAGCTTTTTTTTCATACATTCTAATCTCAAGCTTTTCTTAGAATAGTAGTAGTTAAATATTTGTGTTCATGGCTCGTTCCCTTGAGTCCTTAAACACCCTTTAAACTTACATTGACCCTATCACTTTCTTTAGCACTAATGAATTTTATTTGTCATCTTTTTTTGCATGACAAAAATGAGAAAATGGTGGATGATAGCAAGGTGCTCCTCTTCCAACTCCATTTTTTGTTTGTGTGTTGTAGTTTGTTTATTTATAATAACTTGTACTCACATGATACCTAATGTATTAAATATTCTACTCATATGGTTGTTCTTGTATATTCTCACACATGCTATCTATGTATATACCTCATATGCTTGTTAGTAAATATTCATTGGAGTTAATATTCACATGCTAATTATAAGTAAATAATTACTCACATGTATATATTTATATATTGTTTGTAAAACTCTTTTTTCAAAAATCAAAAGGCCAAGTATTCTATTTCTACACAAAAAGATGACGTTTGAAATAAATTACAATGAGGTAATATATTCGGATAGGTATTGTGGAGTGCCTAACACCTTCCCTACGTGTAACCAAACTTTCGAGTCCATGATCTTTGGTTAGAGACTTTTTGGTTTGCATTAATTAATGAGCCCTTAAAATTTGGTTTAGTTAATTAGGTAACTTAAAACGAATTAGACACATAGGTGACCAATCACACCTAATACAAAACCAACGGTTGGAGGCGACTTCTAAAATAAAAATAAGAAAAAGGGACTGACATACACATACCCCCATTCTAGAAACACAAGCACACAGGAGTCATGTCGCCAAGGACCCAATGTGCGACCAACTAAAAGAAATTTTGCGGCATCCACACCGACCACCCGTCGGAAAACTCCACTAGCATGAATAGTGCAATACATGGATGACTATAAACCCTCCAAGCGTATATCTCCTTGTGTACTTGAGCCATCCAAGCTCCAGGTAGCAACTAACTTCACCGAGTCTTTTCTTCATCTAGTTTATTGGAGTCACCATCATTGAGCCACCAACCAAAAACAACAAAAGGATTTCGATTTGATTTGCCTTCACTAAGTTTCCAGCCCTTCAAGAAACTCACAACACTCAAGGTTTAGTAATGGAGGTGAAGGTTACAAATTTCTCTCAAGGATATGTCATTTGTGAGACAAAAGGAGAAGAGAGGATGAAGAGATTTGTTTCTCTAGACTAAGGCACTCACTCTCATACAAAAGGGTTGGGATGAACAAATGCTCTCAACCTAGCAAACCCACAACCACATCCACCACCAGCCACCACCACTGAAAACCAAAAAAAAAAAAAAAAAAAAAAAACCACAATTCATTAGACACAAAACCCATTCAACCACCACTACAGCCACAACAACCATTGCCATTGTCACCACCACCTAGAACCACAACCCCCAACCACCAAAATCACAACCAAATCACAAATCCACAACCGCATCACCACCATCATCCGGGAAAAGAAAAACAAAAACGAAAATCAATTAGACCCACAGAGCCCCACCAAAGCACATATCAAACCACCATAAATCCGATCGAACCACCATAAATCCGACCCGAACCCAACTCAACTGCCACAAGCAAACCCAAGAGAAGAGAGAGGGACAAGATAGAGTGAGAAAGTTTATTTCAGTCGAGAGGGAGAAAAGGAGAGGCCGGGCATGAAGGTGTGGGTGATAGAAAATTAGAAACAAAAAAGCAAAAAGAGATAAAAGAGAGGAGAAACCAGTAGCACACATGAACCAAATAAACAACATTATTTGTGTTTAAATTCCAGCTACAATCAGTTGCCAAAGATTGCAGTTTACTGTAGATGAGAGTTAAAAAATTTTAAGTATAATATCTCTGATGTTGTGGTGATTTTTAGTGTAGTGTGTGCTAAAATAGCTTTTTTAGTTGTTTTAGCACTACTACTATGAATGTTCTTACAACCCAAATCTTGAGAAAATGAACTTTGTATAGTGACATACCTGATCCAATAATTTCTTTACCATTGCATCGGCTTCCATTTCTCACAAGTTTTTGAATGTTCAAATGAATATCATTGATGGGACCACTCGATTGAATATGAATACCTAGAAAAAATATATATATATTTATATATCTATATTGTTAGGACATATGTAAATCATATTAGAAACATATGTCAATATTTTATGTAATTAACTAATCCTTTGACAAAACGCACTTTACTTGTAATTAATTAGATCTAGGATGTGTTTAATGCTTCAAGGAACAAGTTTTCAAGTTCAAGTGTCAAAGCCATGCAAGTCTGTCCAAGAATCAAGTGAATAAGTGTTGAATTTTAAAACTCGACAGCTAACTCGACAACTAGTACCTATCGAGACTAAAAAATTGTTTTAGCCCGATGCTCGACAGCTTCTCAACAGATAAGCTATCTATCGAGATTTATAAAAAAACATATTTTCAGCTTTGATTTTCATCCAATCCGTGAGCATGTGTTTAGGCTTTCTTTTCTCATGAATGTTCAATTAGTGTATAAAACACCTATGAACGTTTAGACCCCCAATTTACAAATTATCAATTCAAGCTTATTATCAAACAATGTATGTGCGAAATATGAAAATAAGTTAAAACAAAATTGATAAAACAATCTAAACCAAAATTAATCACAACCACAGCAGTAATTAAAAGACAAAGATTAAGGGAAGAGAGATGCAAACACAAAGACAACACAGCAATGTGTTATCGAAGAGGAAACCGAAGTGCTCGGCGTAAAACTTCTCCGCCGCCCTCCAAGCGATCAATAATCCACTAAAAAATGAAGTTGGGATACATGAACAATAGAAGACCCTCCAAGCCTAATCTACCTAGTGTACCTAAGCCCTCCAAATTTCTTGCTCCAACGAGGTTACGCCGAACCTTTGTCTTCTTTAGCTTACCAGATTCCGCTATAACCCATAGCATCAACCAATATCAATTGGTCCCTTCCTAACTGCTTCTCAAGCACCAAATAGCCTCCTCACAGATATGGGTATGATGAGAAAAAGTTTTGGTTAATGTACCTCTCAAGGATGTATCAATGGAAAGGGTGAGAGAGTGAGAATTTGGAGAAACAAAGATGAAAATTGTGGATGAGTCAATCTTGTTTTTCTCTAAAGTTTCTCTCTCAAAATTCTCTCAGGAAGCTTTCTACAATTCGTGTGTATAAGGGGTATTTATACTAGTGTGTGTATGGAATGTAAAGAGTCAATTTATTCCAAACAGAGTGGACTGGCGACTTAGCCTCGCGACTTGACTGAGTCGCGAGTCTAAGCTACAAGTTAACTGAATGGCCAGACTGAATTTTTTGTCTTGTAGTGCTCCAGCTGGCGTGACTGTTTAGCTCCTCTACATGCTTCACTCGTGTGCATCCTTTGGCAACTTGCAAGCTCAAGATCCAGTCGCAAGTCCTTTGCTGAGTGCACAATCTTGAACTTTTCTTCACACTTTCTCACACACTACCCTTACATGATTCTCACCTAAATACAGGGTTTCTATGTGCTGAATTACAAGTAAATTGGCACGAAATAAAACCAACAGAATGGTTGATTAAATTCAACCTTACATCTCACAACCCTAAACATATATAAGGATTATTTTAAGGGCTGTCGAAAGGCGCGCAAGTATGAAGAAAAGTTTTGTTCATGCAAATTGTGATCGGAGACAGAATTTGCCCTAATTCATCTTTTTATTGAAGAAGCTGCTGTGTTTGTACACCGTAGGGTTTTGTAACCAATGAGTTTCGTGATCTTCATCGTGTGATGAACTGAACAACTTTACAGCCAACATCTTTCTCAAGTTAGTGATTAAGTCGCGTACTGGAATCTGTGCATCTATTGGTTAGTCACGTACTGGGAGCCATGCATTGAAAAAGAGAGATTGTCACTACAGAACAAATCCAATTAAGTATTGGAGTAAGGGTTCAACTGTAAATTAGTATAAGGTACTGAAATTCCTTTATTTGTAACCGCTTTTTGTGATAATCGTAAATTCTCGAAAGTAGTGACCCTAAAATCACTCGGTGGGATTTTTGTCGTGTAGGTTTTCTCTATTCATAAACAAATCATCGTATCAATTTATTTTCCGCTATATTTTACTTAGTTGGTGATTTGTTTGTGCTGCCACGCATATTGTATGTTAATTTGATTAATTAATCAACTTGACTAATTAATTGGTTAATTCATCACAAGTGGTCAATACATTATTGGTCTATCATGTATATATATATATATATACACACACACACACACGCACAGTTATATAATTCACACTTCACTAACTATTGCAATTTGGCTTTATCTAGGAGTAATGTTTATTACATACAAACTATTTTACACAGTTTTATAAACTCCCAAAATTAACCAAAATCATGACTTGAGTTTATATACAACAAATTTAACCCTTATCTTAGATTACTAGTGACATTCAAAAGGCAACACATATAGAATCAAGAAAACTACGGATTGGATTAATGGGAAATGATTTTTTCAAACAATTGATTGACACACTTTAAATATTAGAAATTTGGAAACAAAAGTAATACCGTAAAAAATATTAAAATCTTTAAGTAAGGGACTTACATTATAGTTGTGGTACTGGTAGGAACATCTCATTAACATTTGTGGCGTGTTACCCATTTTATGTTTAATTTTTATTTGTTTTTGTATAATTTAATAGTTTGGAGGGAAGTATAAATCCTTATTGTCTTTTTTTGGAAATATAAGTAGGTACAAGTCAAAACTATAAGACTTTTGGCCCAAACGTTACCCATTTTAACATGTACTATTGGAATTGTTTTTGGTACAGAACTAATTCAATAAATTTATAGATAAGACAGACATCTCTTAAAATCAGTTAAAACTAATACACACCAATGACATTACCCATTTACGTATATGGGCAAATATAGACGAACTATTTTTTGTCTCAAATATTTTGCAAATAATCTAACTTTTATCTTTTTTTGAAATAAAGAAGTTTTTAGTGTCTGTTTTATAATAACAACTTATTTAGCTTTTTGTTAAAAGATTTTTGCTGAAAGTTTTGTAGCTAAAAGCTAAAAGAACAAAAGTTGATGTTGAAAAATTTTTGCTAAAAGTACTGTAACTAAAAGCTAAAAACTAAAAAAATAAAAAATAAATGCTATTGGATTTTTTTGCTAAAGTACTATAGCAAAAGAGTAATGTGGAACACTATACCCACAATAAGCAAAAGAAGACTTGGTATGTTGAGCAAAAATTATAAAATGAGACCCATAGATAGTTGATTGTAGCTAACTTTTTAACTAAAACTTTGCAGTAGAATACATATAACATGGAATCCAAAACTTGAACCAAAATAAGCTTGGGTTTTTGGTTGAACTTGCATGGGCCCACAAACAGTAAATAAGTTTCAGCAAAAAGCCAGTAAAAAGCTGGTGCCAAAAGCAACCTTAACCTTTTACAACACATTTAATTTAAAAGTTACCAAAAATTATACATTTTGATAAATACTATGAAAATAAGTTACTAGAAATAAGCAAATCAAACGGACATATTAATATAACTTTCTAAGTAAATATTATTATTATTTTGAGAATCAACTTTTTAAGCAATATATTTATCCAAATTTTTTTTAAGTAATATAATTACAAGGTTAAGATATAAACAAGATAATTTATAATAAATCTTAGTTATATTTTGTATGTGCTGGCTCACATTTTCTGTCACTTTCTTTTTCATGTCTAAAAATATAATAAATTATTAGAATGTTATATATGAGTAGAAGTTTTTTTTTTTTTTTCAACATTGATTTAAGTTGGATCATACACATTATTCTTGTGCAATATGATTTTGGTTTGATGTAAGTGTTACACGTCATAAAATATACTTTCACTGTGTGGACACACTATAAGCACATTAAAATTATAGAAACTCTATAATCAAAGCTTTAAGAGGTTTAGAAATGCTTTTCTTATTAAAATTCTATTATAAAAATTTTTATTTATCTAAAAAATCATTATTTATTTTAATTTATATTGATCATTTATAATAATTTTTTGTATTAATAATAAAAATTGGGCATTGTGCTTGTGCCATGCAACTTGACTTAAGAATTATCCTTTGTAGGACGTGCTTTCTCAATATACCGCACTATAAAATTAAAATTATTAAGATAGATTTTTATAAATTAAATTCCACTTAAATTTGAAGAAATTTATAAATAAATAAAAATAAAAACTACTCCAATTAAAATTTAACTATCAAAATCTATCAAGAATTTTAAAGAAGCTTCACCATTTATTATAAATTATAATCTACAATAATTCTTGGTTTTGATAAAAGCTAAACTTACACAATATATTATTTAAATAATTTGGAAAAATTATAGTTTAAACCTTATAATTCTATTATCTATTTATTTTTTTTAATTTCAAATATTTTATTAAAATATTTTCTAGAGCTTTCATATAAGTTAACCAGTACTTTGCATAAGCATACGTATACTATAATAATGAAAATGGCGTCATTTCACTTGTATTCCTTTAATTGTAATGATTTTCTAAGAATTCTAACGAATTTAAAATATGACTGATCATATGCCAAGAGTCTTTTAGTTCAATTGGTCACTCCTAAAATATTAAATTAGGATTATCTATTTCAAAAATAGATCCACACAATTACCAACTATAGAAATAGTCTCTTATAGAAATAATTTCTTACAAAAATCCTCTTAATTTTTCTAATTCTTGCATGTTTTTTCCATAAGCATGTCAAAATTCATATTTTGATATACTTATTTTTCATTTCCAATGCTATCAAAGAGATCAAGTTATCAACGTAAAATCTTACTTTTTTTAATTTCGAATAATGTTTAAGACTATTAATCTTAACTTAATTTTTTAGAATTATTAATTTGTATTTAGGCTTATGAATCACATGGATATTCTAGAATTTATTCATATTTTAATTGAGAAAAATTATTTTCATTAAAATGGTAGTATAGTACCACTACATGTGTTACCCGATGTAGTATTAATAATGTTGGGTGTACAACTTATAGATATGTTTTGTTTAGCTGTCAAGATTTTTGTAATTCAATGGGCACCTATTTATGTTTTTTTTTAAATAAAAATTCGATAGCTACAACGAGAGAGGAAAGGTTTGAACCCTAGTGTATCTAGCTGCGAAGGTGCAACCTATTTAAACCAATTTATGTTTTTTTTTTAAATAAAAATTTGATAGCTACAACGAGAGAGGAGAGATTTGAACCCTAGTGCATCTAGGTGCAAAGGTGCAAACTAGTTAAGCTACAAAGCACTTGGCAGCACCTCTTTATATTTCTAATAGAGGTATCTAAAGTTCAAATCTCTTATTTCCTATTATAACTATAACAATATGAAAAGAGAGAGAGAGAGAGAAAAGTAATAAAATTTGTAAGTTTAGATATGAAAGAATGAAAATATATTATATTCCAAATTTCAACCCATTATTGGATGATACAATTAAGCACCCCCCCCCCCCCCCTCTTAAATAAACAAAAACTCTTATTGCAAGATGTTACCTAAAAAATCCTTAATAAAATTAAATCCATATGTCAAATGGGCCTCTTGTAATGCTTAGAGCCTTGCAGCATCTCTTCTCTTCCCTTTTGGGCTATATTGGATCTACAAACGAAGGATATGGGTTTGGCCCTCAAGAGGCCCCTATTTCATCGATTTGTTTTATGGGATATCATCACATAATTCACATTTATATAATTAAATTCATCCATTATTTACATAAGTCAACGAAAAACAAGAGTGAAGAGTTAAAGGGATGGTACTAACCGGAATAGATCCATCGTTTCCAAAATACGAGCCGATTTCCACTTTGGAAATAATCAGGCATACAAGCCAGTGCATAAAAAGGGGAGACACCATTTCCGTCTTGAGCAACAACCAAACGTGGACAACGGTTGACTAAATCTAAAGCAATATCTATATTGTGTTGTACCATATGTACAGAGAAATTAATCAATCATACAGAATTATATTGCGAAAATTTCATGTAGGAAATAATACTCAATGGATAGTTAAGACGAAGAGTTAATTCTTACCCAAAGCTTTGTTATATATTGCCTCGCGAACAACTGAAGCCCCCATGGTGCCTTTTTCTGGCACTAGAATTTCTAGCGGAGTGAGCAAATAGAGATAACGAGCCAATTTTAAATGCTCGTTGAAAAGAGCCAGAGCAACTGGAATATCTCCATTGTCATCTCCAATACTGATCAAGCGCTCATTCTTTCCAAGCATGCATTCTGCCATACGGTAGTTTCCATTATAAGCTGCCCGAGTTAGAACTGTGTAACCATATATATCTTTTATTTCCAAATTTTCTTCAGACATTTGCTTTACCAACTCCTCCACTATATGCACATGTCCAGCTTCAGCTGCAACGTGAAGTGCGGTCTTGCCCGTAACTGTGATTTTTGCACTTATTGCATTCGGTTGGCGATCAAGGAACTCCTTGGCAGCATCCCAATCATCAATTTGCAAAGATTTGTACAAGTCCATATAAATCTCAACGCCATCACCAATGTTTCCCTTTTTGTCACTTTCTCCTGCCAAATTTATTTGATTTTTTTTTTTTTTTTTTCAGAGAATGAAATGAAACGAAACCATTCTGACATCTACATGTCAA
Organism: Notholithocarpus densiflorus; assembly: GCA_030021035.2. NCBI lineage: Eukaryota > Viridiplantae > Streptophyta > Magnoliopsida > Fagales > Fagaceae > Notholithocarpus > Notholithocarpus densiflorus. Next base: position 212,563 of record JARYZH020000400.1, read on the forward strand.
CTATCAGTTGACACTTTTTGTTGATTCTGAATTTCAATATAAATTAAATACCTAGAGACATTGGATTTAGTACAGACGAGCCATACCATGTCAAAGCAAGTGCAATATGAGCCTAAAACATCCCTGTAAAGTATGGTGAAACTTGAGGGAAAAAATCTGTAAGAGATTAAATATGATTCTTATTGACATAATAATTATGAAGATGAGTTAGTGTTTAGGAATCAAATCTACATAAATGTGAAAGGTTGAATAAATGTAATGCTACTAATGAATTAAGTAGTATACAAAGAGAGCTAGGGTCAACGTCAAAGCCATAGAGAGAGAGAGAGAGGGGTTATTCTTGGATTTAGAATTTCATGATAGTTAATATATATGTATATATATATATATATATAGACATATATATATAAACTAAAGGAAGGCCTGAGAGAGAGAGAGAGAGAGGGATTATTCTTGGATTTAGAATCTCATGATAGTTAATATATATATATATATATATATATATAGACATAAAATTAAAAAAAAGTACAGTCAACTTTGTTGTTAGTATACAAAGGAGTAGAGAAAGAATAGAATGATACATGTCATCTTTGGCATTGGCACTGGTAACCAAATATGTGGGAGTAAAATGCTTTTTTTAGATTTTGATGAACCAATAACTGAAAATGTTACTTTCAAAGTTTCAATAACTCAAATGAAGTTCCTTTGAAACAAAGAGTAAGGGTTCATATTTGCTTAGAAAATATAGATCGCCATTTTATTTATGATGTCTATTATATATTTATATGCTCAGTTTGAAAACTATTATTTAAGACTAGGCCAAATGTCAAGAATGAACTGATTGGACAATTGCTGTAGAGTAATTGTTGCAGCAGCAAGTAGTACAACAGCAGTATCAACTCAATAACAGCATGTAGTTAATGTGCAATTAGTGGCATATGGTTGATTGTAATCCGCACATACTTATTTCAATTAGTTCACATGCGTATTTGGATTAGGATATGTTCTGGTATGAATTCTCTTCTAAGTCTCTAAATTCTCTCATTCTCCCTCTTAATCTCTGGGGGCTCGGTTCCCTTTAAAGAACCACTACAGTTTCCATTACCTAAACAGCAAACCACCAAGACCTTAAGGAAGGTCTTAACTAACAACTTTCAAAAAAAGACTGATATTCTCTTGAGGGATTGTAGTTGGTTAGGGACTACGGAAAAAATGTGATAATCAAGGTACTGATGACATTTAAATTTTGCTGGACTTACAATTCATGGTGAAAAAATAAGATGATGAGAGAATTGTCTTCCATTGAAAATCTGACCAAATTTATGAAGATGTATCATTGTTAAGCAATCAAGAAATAGCTTTTAGAGAGAAGCTAAGCCACTGTAGCTTATTCAAAGCAATGTGTGTGGACCGAAACCATCATTGCTTTGTACAAATAACTATTTTCTTCTCTTCATTGATTAGTCAAAAAGATGATTTTTTTTTTTCTAAAATAGAATTATGAGGATTTTAAAATTATTTAAAAAGTTTAAACTGTTGTAGAGAGGTATAGTAGTTATGAAATTAAGACCTTGTGATTCGATAGAAGGGCAAATTCAGATAAAATGAATTTAAAGAATTTTATGAAACAAATAGTATTGGTCATCTTTAAAAGTCCTTAGATCAGCAAATCAAAATGGCATAGCTGAAAGAATGATTTGATAAATTCTTAAAATGATCGAGACGTATGATCCAAGATTAGAACGGACAAAAGATACAGTTTCGACTTACATGTGTTTAGGAGCATAACATGGTGTTAGGGTCATTATTTGTATGTGTTGAAAAATCCATTCCAAAATGCACTTTATATGTATTTTGAGTCTACGTTTTCAGCGTCCAAAAGTTTATTGTATATCCATATTGAAGAATGAAGAAAACTGTTCAAGAAATTGCTTGAGAATGCTGAATTTTGCATCTCTACTGCACTTATAAGAGACAGGCATACTGAGAAGTTGTTACAACTTTGTGTGCCTAAGGTTTTGTACTGAGTTACTACCATTTTTATTGGAGCATGTTACTGTGAAGAACTTTGCACAAATCAACTGCATCAATTAGGGATTGTTGTAAGATTCAACCACACATTGGTAGATTCGTGTACATTGAAGAAGTTAACTAAAAAGAGTAGTCCATCTAGGTTAGATATGGACTTGGATAGGTCAGTAGGTTCTACTATAGGTAGGTAGGTACTTTAGGATCAGGTAATATTTTTTGTACTCGTAAACTCAATATTTGTTAGTGGATTATTCAAGGAGTGGTGACCAAAATATCACTCATTGAGGTTATTCCTGCAAAGGTTTTCCTATTGTAACCATATTGCCTATGTCAAATTTATTTTCTACTGCACTTAACTCTAGACTAGCAATGTAGTTGTACCTTCAATTGGACATTGCATGTAATAGGACCAATTAATCGACATGAAATAGGAACACCCAAGAAGAATGGAAATATCTAGTTTTTTTTCTTTACCTAGAGAAGAACATGTTAATTAAGTTTGGAAGAACTATCCTATCCATGTCCATCTCCAACATCTCTTATTCATAAAAATATTTTCATTATCATCACTAGAAAGAAGTTCTAGTGAAATACTATGGTAAATAGGAAGTATACAAGATCTCAATGATTCAACTAGAGAATATCAATAATCAAATGTGTTTTTTTCCTGTTTGAGGACCTATAGAATATAAAGAAATGTTATCAACAAAGAGATCAAGGCAATAGAGAAGAAAGATAAATGGAAGTAACAACTTTGCTGTATGGAAGAAAGGCTATTAATGTACAATGGTGTATAAGATGAAGAAGAGTGAAAAAAAAAAGAGGTAGAGAGGTACAAACTAAGAATGGTACACCCAGCATTGGGTATTAATTGGGATGAAATATTTGCCTTAGTTTCTTGTTTGGAAATTATACCACTAATAATTACTAGAATAGCATAAAGTAAATATATAGATATCAAATATATGATAAATATGCTTTTTGAATGCTTATCTGGCAGAAGAAGTGTGTTATGTACATTTAGACCCCTGTGAACTCAGATTGTTTAACCTAATTAATTAACCAAATTGTTACTTAGGTTTATTATGCAGATCTAAGTTAAACAATAACAATCATTTCACATAAAGAGGAAAAGTAAATAAAACAAGCAATATAATGACCCAAGAAAACCAATGAAACCATATAGTTTCAAGGTAAAAAACCTAAGGAGGATTTAACCTAAACAATCCACAAGGCAACCATTCACTAATAGAATAGAAGTGTTTATGATAGATTTAACCCTAAATCTAATACTACCTCTTGTAGTACTTACTCACGCAACCACACGCATCTCCAAATCCACGAACTCTTCTATTTTGAATTTGTTGAACACAAAAACTCCAGTTTGTGACTTTGAGATCCCACTCAAAAGCTTAGATCATCAGCAGTAGTTGATCTTGTTTGTAGCAATTTTAGATCTGCCGGTTCTGTTGATGTGTAGAAGGAATTCTAGTAGTGACTTTGAAATGAAAAGGCACAGTACCTTTTAAATCTCAAAAGAGCACCTCCAAAGTCATAACAAAACGTGTATCACAGTTTCTTTTAAATACTAAGTTAAATATATCTGAAACCCTAGTCAGTTGATGGGCTTAATGAGCTGTTGGGCCTTAATTAAATTCTGTAGATTTGTGTTTCGATCGGTCCAACCTGGCATGTTTTGAATTCCTTGAACTTGCAGATTCCTTGTTCTTGTGTTCTAATTTGTAACACCTTGAATATTATCTAATATACCCTATAGACTTAATAATTTATATCTAGACAAGTTTGTGTTCACGATTTGCCAATTGTTCTAAACTTTTAAAACCTAACAAAGTGTTTTTCCACTTTGTTGCCATGGACTATACTCTCAAAAGGAATTAAGAGTTCACATATATTTACAATGAGAAACAAGAGAAACATTCTAAAGGAACACTAACAACAGAAATAGTACGAAAGCTTCAACAAATAATAGAAATATCCTCAAAATTTCAAGAAGTTATAGAGGACAGCTTTGGCTAAGAATTTTCATATAAGGTAGGAAGGTTGAAGAACAACCTTAGTAGTGGAAATTAGAGTTTTTTTACACACCTTCATGACTCTCTCTTTTTAAGTCAGCAAATCATCTTTGTCAATGCTAGTTTGAGTAGATGGCAGACATTTTTTTCTCTTTTTTTCTTTTTTAATTTTTTAGAAGAACAACTGTTATCTGTTTTATTTCATAGAAGTAAAATTTTTAGTAAAACAATCATGAAAGTCAAAAGAAACAGACTCCATTAATACCAATAAAGGAGATGACTTTCTCGCTCTCTGGGCTATGGCATTGCCTTGTCGGAAAGTGTGAGAAAGAAGTGCCTTGGCGAAAAGTGTGTCAGAAAGTTTGAGTAGATGGAGGACATTTTTTAAATACAAATAAAAGTGCACTTTCAGTTGTGTTTTAAGCAAACACTCCAAACGCCTAAATAATACATTTACATGAAACATACTTTGTAAGTCACATGAGTTGAGATATCTTGATTGATTTTTTTTTTTTTTTTTACGTAAATGGTTTAATTTGACAAGCAACGAACCAAATATGTTGGAATAATTCAATAAAATAAAATAAAAATAAAAAAGCAATGGTTTGTGTATGCAATTGGGCTTATAGTCTGTCATAACGATGAAGATAAAGTAAACCCAAAATTGTTAAATAGTTTGGTTAAAAGCTTGAGTTATCACAATGGAGGACATTTTCTTTGGTATTGGCCTCCAAAGTCACAACATGAAACTGAATGCGCTTATTAGGACACATTTGAAGATTGCTAATAGAATTATTGCCAATTGAACTTTTTACACTTAACATTAGATTGCCTTATTCACTTTTTAAAGAATTTAAACTCTTGGGATATAGCGATAATGAAAGGGCTAAAGATATGGAATTATGGATGATGGAAAGAGTATTGTTGGGTTTGTCTTTTAAACGGGAGATAATACTCTCACTATAATATTGTCTATTAAATCTCCCAATATTTAATACACTTTCTAGAAATTTTAAGAAATTTTAGGGGAGAAAAAATGCCCCTATAAAAATAAATGCTTTCATTCTTTCTTTCAAGATAATCTCGTGTTTATTAAATTATAGCACAAGTCAGCTAGGAGTAAAGGTGGGCAGTTAAACTTAGCCACCCACTGATTTTCTATTCAATGCATGCTGTCTAGCTAGACAATGTGATACATTTTTTGCCTCTCTACGTAGAGCACTGAAGCTACACCTAAATTGTGAAGGATTTTGAAGCTTGAAGAATGATCAACAATGGCGAATGAGCAAAATAACAGGGATGAAGAAGAGAGAGAGAGAGAGAGAGAGTAAAACAGGAAAAGAATTAAGAGAAAAATGATTTCTATTTCATCAAGCTTAACCCAAAAATACATAGCACCTACTCTATTTATAGATTAAGTACATTACAGATTGAGCATTCCAGAGAGCACAACTGCTCTTAACTAACTCAGAACTAATTCCACATTATACTCCGTAATTTCAGGAACGACAGCCTGGCTTGAGTGACAGTTAGAGTTAGAGCCATAACTGCATAATTTCAACACAGAGAGAGAGAGACCTCCTCACATCAGATAGCCTTTGGGAGAGATGACTCAAAACGGCACCGTTGAACACTTATAACAGGTAGATATAAAACGGCACCGTCCCAATAAGTTGAACGACATCGTTTCTTCTTAACTCAGTTACACTCTTTAACTAAGACACAAAACGGCAACGTTTTAGTCTAAGAGCCGTTAGACATAAACTAGCCCTTATGAGTCTTCTTCTTCTAATTTCAATTTTTGAGTTTCAGTGCTTCCGTTAACAAATTGCATAAGCTCACGACTAATTTGTCTTCAAATTTTCCATATTTAAGCTCATCCACTGTACGGTTCGCAATAAGTTAAATTTAAACTTGAAAACCAAATAGGGTTTTTCTTTTAATATATATGAAAAATTAATAAGGTTATTTTAATCTTTCAATTAGTTGAATTTTTACATCAATAAATTTAATTTATGTAAATCACATAAATTACATCATTTAAAATTGATCAATTTCATGTTTCACACATTAAATATTACAATTTTTAAAGTATATTTAATATCACATTATTTAAGATTTTAAATAATGAAACAGTTTATATAACAATAAATATATGAGAATCTAGTTATTTCTAATGAAATGGAGAGGACTTCCAAAGTTTTAACCATTAACTGCGCGCAAAGTGTAATTTGTAAGATTTGTACTAAACAAAACCAACAAATGAACAAAACAATGAAGGAAGATGGTGGCAATGGGAACTATTTGGACCTTAATTTCATTGTGGCACGTCACTGTCTATTCCAATTCTTTGGGTGGGAGACTCTTCCTAAAACGTGACCTCAAGGCTAGCTCTAACGCAATTACAGCCTATTTCATTTTTTCCCCTTACTTTTTACAAATGCTTTCAAGCTTCTTCTTGTTTTCTTTTCTTTTCTTTTTTTCTGAAGTTTGTCGTCGTCTTAGTTATCTTTCAGCCTATTTTACACACAGAAAATAAAAGAGACTCAGAGAGAGAGATACCTGGCTTAGTACTTGAGTCAAGCTTGTCTTCTTCTAAAGGAACTGAAGCCATGCTGTCCGAAGTAAAACCGGTTTTTAAGATCAAATGAGAGAGAGATACTTGACTTTTAACGAATTGAATGATCTAAATTACCTGTTACTTGGTTCAGGACCTTCAGGTTTGTACATTTCTGCCAAGGTATCCCAAGCAATTCTGGCCGAAGTAATCTCCATAATATCAGAAAATGTGTCCGGCCCGCATGAAATTTGGATCACATGTAAAGCCATGGCATTCATCTTGATCCAAGCCTTAAAAGCAGCTTCATTTTCTGGTGTAGGAGGTTCGTTCGTTGCTTCTACAATGTCCCAAAGATCTTGAGCCATCAAATATGTCTTCACCCGAACACTCCATTCCAAATAATTGTCTTCGTCATCAAGAACTTCAAGAACAGGCTTTGTTTCCATGTTTGATCTGTCAATATAACCAAATTGTGTCTGAAAGAAAATAAATGAAGATTTGGCTATATCGTATATGCTACGAATTCCTTGAGAACTATGTGTGTTTCTGTAACAATAACCAGGGACGAACCAGGATTTTGATTGAGGGGGCCGAAGTGTGAAAAAAAGAAATCAATGCAACTTAGCATGGTGTTAACAAATTATCATGGCATTAATATCAACTTTTTAAAATTTTGTTTGATAATAATTTTGAAGTCAGTATCGACAATTTTTGGAATTGAGATGTCGAAATGTTTAGAGATTGGGATACATGGATATTAGCGGTTGGCAGTACTGCATCGATCACTAGCATTGAATTTTAAATAATTTAAATTTTTTCTTTTGAAAAATTCACATATTAAAATATTGGGTAAATTTCATTAACTAGCCTGAGGTTTGTGCACTCCAAAACTTTTTAAAATTACCCAACTTGATCCCTGGCCACTATTTGGTCCTAAACGGCGTCAAGAACGTTAACTATTCTTGACTCTCTCTCCTTTGTTGCTTCTCTTGCCCCTTCTCATTCTATCACAGACCAAAAAAAAAAAAAAAAACCCACAGCCCAGAGATCTGCTAGTTGAGACCACAACCACCACCATCGCTACAAAGCCACACTCACAGCCACCCAAATCAAACCAAAACCATAAATCAGAATTCCCACAGACCCACGCTTACAGCCACCCAAATCAAACCAATCTCAAAATCCACAGCCAAACCAAACCACACTAAACCAATTCCAGCCACCCAGTCATGCAGATCTGAAAGGACATTCAGCAAATTCAAACACAGACAGCATCCAAGCAGAAAAGAGCCCAAGTTTGAATTCAAACCCACAAAGAATTGTTCACATAAACAGGAAATACACAGCACCCAAACAACACACACACCGTTCATAAGCCCACACCCAGAAACACCAAAAATTTCATCAAAACGCAACTCTTCTCAAACCTAAACCCATCATCAACAAGACCCCCAAACAGAAGACTACCACCACCATTTCAAAAAGAAAAAAGAAAACCAACCCATAGAGAAATACCAAATCAAACACAGCAACCAAACCCAACAAATACCCAAGCCAATCCTCAACCATAGAGTAGAGAAACCAAGATTCAAAGCAGATCGTGGTGGTAACTTGCAAGCAACTCTCGCCGCAACAACCTTGCGGAGACCATCGCCAACGTCCATTGCAGAGACCTCGCAGAGAGCATCGCCCTCAAGCTCCTCTTAATCGCCTTCAAGAACGTTGCCATGGTGTTAGGCTCGGTGGAGAGTGGTGTGGAGTATGTGAAGGGGCTTAGGGATGATTTTGTGATTTTAATTTTTGGTCTGAGATCCATGAGAGAGGGAAGACAGATAAGAGAAAAGAGAGTTAGAGAGCGACGTCCTTTTGACACCGTTGAGGACTAAACTGTGCTCAGGGACCAAATTGTTAGTTTTAAAAAATTTAAGACTTTGCCCAAACGGGTAGTTAATGAAATTTACCCTAAAATATTTTATTTTCAACAGGTTACATATTGTATATGATTTTCTCTTAATTTATAAACCAAATAAAAATTTTATATTGAATATCTCATATGTCCAATAATATTGTAGTATGGTCAAAAAAAAAAATATTGTAGCAAAAAGACTATTTATTGTAACTATGTAAAGAATAATACAAGAATGTAGGCAGTGTGCAAAAATGAGGAGTTACTAACTTACTTACCCCAAGATCCAAACACGCACTTGTATAGATACTAGAAAGGAGCTGGTGACAAGAAGAGGAACTCTTGAAGATTGAGAGAAAATCGGTGTGAAAACCCAAAAAGAAAGGAGAAGGAGAGATTAATGAAGAGTCACTGAGAGAGAAACACCGGTTGGGAAAAAATAAAGGAGAAGGAGAGAGGTTGAGAGGCAACCAACAAAGAAAGAAAGTAGAAAGAGAGATTAGGGTGGGGTATATAAGATGGAAAAAAAAGTGGGAAAATAGAGCGGGTTGGAAATTTGAAATTTCCTAGTGTTCAAAACGCATACGCCCATAAAATTAATAAATAAATAAATAAAAAGAAAGTAGAAAGAGAGATAGGGGTGGGGTACATAAGATGGGAAAAAAAGTGGGAAAAAAGAGCGGGTTGGAAATTTAAAATTTCCTAGCGTTCAAAACGGTATGCTCGTAAAATTAATAAAAAAAAAACTAACATCTAAGCATGCGCGCAAAACCTCTTCTATTTTTTGAGTAAAATTTAATTATTTGCATCTATTACTCATCACATTCTTATATTTTTTTTGTGATTAGAAAATATAATAATTCCAAATTATAATAAATGCAAATTATTAAATTTTATTCAAAAAATAAAAGAGCCTCTATGCATATGCTCACGCAACTAGTATTTTTTTAACAAAATATCACAACATTAAATATCACAAATAACTTAACATGAATTTATGAAATTAGTCAAAATTAATGCTACTAAAACTATCTAATAGCCAACCACTTTATTTGAAAACTCCTATGGGTGACCATAATGAAAGGAAAACACAAATTCAATGGAAAAATATTGTGTGATTCAAAAAGAGCCTATTCTTATGTAGGGGTGTCATATCGGGTTAGCATGTCGGATTTGTGTCATGTCGAGATAGGGGTATTCGACTAAATGACTCAACCCTAACCCGACCCATTTAATAATCGTGTCATGATCCTTCAACCTTAACCCGACCTGTTAATAAGGCGGGTTGACCTAACCCAACCCATTTGACCCACTTAATAAACAAGTCGTGTTGGGTTGACACAAATGTAACATAACCCATTTCAACTTGAATAATATTCAATATAACATTCATCTAAAAATAATTTTTTTTACATCCCAAAAGTAGTGCATACACTTCAAGTCTTCAACCGACATTCAAAATAATATAGTTCAACAAAAATATAACATTCATCTAGAAATAAGTTCTTTACACTCCAAAAGAAGTGCATACACTTCAACCCAAATTCAAAATAACATAGTTTAACAAAAATATAATATCATTGGAACTCACCAAATGCTAAGTATCAATATTGAAAGAATTGGAGCAAACAGTAGACTAATCTTAACTATGACTACGATTAGCATCCATAGATTCTAGTGTTGTATATATAGGTATATATAAGAATGTGTTGTAATAATGTTGTTTGAGTTTAGAGAATATTGTTTTATAAAGTGAAAATTCAGGTTTTAGAATTTTCTAAGTGAAAATTTTGAATTAAGCATTTTCGATCAGTCGAAAATAGTAGAGTGAGTAGTAAAGCTAAAATAAATAAAAAATTATAATAAACAAAAAAAAAGATATTTATAAGAAGGTTTAGAGATTTAAGCTTTGTAGGGTTTAGAGATTTAGGGTTTGTAAAGTTTCAATTTCCAATTATATCCTTTGTAAGTTTTTGTAATTATTCACTTTTCTTCGACAAAATCACAAATTCAATGACCAACAAACACGCACATGTATAGATACTAGAAAGGAACAGGTGACAAGAGGAACTCTTGAAGATTGAGAGAGAATTGGTGTGAAAACCAAAAAAGAAAGGAGAAGGAGAGATTAATAAAGAGTCACTGATGGAAAGAGAGAGAGAAGCACTAGTGGGGAATATAAATAAAGGGAAAAGAGAGAGGTTGAGAGGGAACCAACGAAGAAACAAAGTAGAAAAAGAGATTGGGGTAGGGTATAGACGATGAAAAAAAAACGTGGGAAAAAAGAGCGGGGTTGGAAATTTCCTTCCTAGCGTTCAAAACGCGTACGCCCATAAAATTTAAAATAAAAAAGGCTGACACAAATGGTGTTTCCAATTTTTTTTACATTGTCCTTTTAAAATTTTAGATAATGAAACTCAACCTCAAATTTATAATAATAATAATAACACTCTACCCTTATGATTATATTTTTTTTGCTGAATACCCTTATGATTATATTAGTAATTAAATATTTTGAATTTTTATAAAATTCTCTTCACCAAAATTTAACTATGGTTAGTAAAAACGCAATTAATAAATTTAGAATAAAAATGTAAAATTTGCAACCAAAAAAAAAAAAAAAAGCAAAAGTCATACTAAGGGTCTGTTTAAAATCCGCTTATTTTACTGAAACTGAAACTGAAAATTTTTTGTTAAAGATATTGTACATAAGGGTAAAAGTTAGCTGAAATAGTATAGTGAGACATATGAATAGTACCAAAAAGTGCAATGGGGCCATGAATAGTAATAAAAATAAGCTGAATAGTAAAATAAGCTCGCAACTTTTTTCAATGCCTATGTGTTTGGGTTAAGATTAAAAATTAAAATTATTTCACTATTCAGCTTATTTTTACTACTATTTATGAGTCACACTGCACTTTTTGACATTATTTATGGACATCACTGTACTATTTCCATGTAGATATAAGTCTTAACACTTAATCACAAGGACCAAGCAACATAACTTACAATTATTTGAAGTTCAACCAATTAATTTTCAATTTCAAAGCAGCTATAGCTTTTGTTTTCCAGTTGCCAAAGATTTTTTTCCCCTCTTTTTATTTCTATGGCTACTAAACATAAGTTACGTAAGGAAGTAAAAAAGAGTTGGGAGCAAAACAACAGGTAATTTAAGTTTAAACACATATAAATTGATTTAGATTATTGAAAAGATTATTTAGTACAACACCAAGGTCATAGGTTCTTCCCTCTTCCGCAGATCAAATGGTTGGATAGTTCAGACAGCTCTTATTAAGCTACGGGCAGCTGATTCTAGGCAAGCTTTGTGCATAATGTATTTTGGCTTTTAACTTCAATTTGTATTAATACATATCTTCATCTACTAACACATGTATATGATCAAGAATTGACTACAAAATAAATCTTAATTACACCATTTAAATGTACTTAATATTATATATAATCATAGCATCACTCATAAAAAAACCTCACAATTAGAACCATTTCCAGATTTTTGCTTCCAGCACCTCATGTTAGTTGGATCAATATTGGGTAATAGCCTTTACGCTTCAAAATTTGTAAAGAGATTTATATATATATATATATGCATAAAAAAATAAAATACTCATGTCCCAAAGTCCAACATAAAATCAACCAAAAAATAACAACAAAAATAAATGCAGAGAGAGAGAGAGAGAGAGTTTGGCAAGATCAATTCATACTTCCGTGTGATGGAATTAATGGATGATAATTGACAAACATCAAACTACTTTAAATTTGCACCAACTCATTAGAATTGACGGTCATATATCTAAGTATTCTCTCTACATGCCCATATCAACTTTGCAAGAACTCAAAGAAATATGCAATATTTATTTGGATCCCAAAGGATGAAACTTAGACAAATACTATGAATCTCATTTTGCTGATTGAGGCAAGACAGATTAAAGATCCATCATCTACAAATATCAACATGCCCAATCATCCAAATACAGGAGGTACCATCAAGAGGGTGATCCATGTAAAGAAAAGAATTCTTTTAAGCTAGGAACAGAACTTGCATTTGGAGTAGCAACTTGAACCTCAAGTGTCCTTCCATTATGGGTATGTTGAGCAAAAAGTATTTTCTGACAGCATGAATATCAGATAATAGAATGTCCACTTGCTCTACCTACCTTGATTAAATTAACTGTCTAGAAGCTCAATACCTAGGAATCTTCTGAAGAGTTAAAATGTGACAGCTAAATCCACAAGAACATCTTCTTGTGCGATCCCGCAACCATAGCAGAAACCAGTTAGTCACCAAGCTGCAAAAAGTAAAAACTCACCATCCGATATACATTTAATCTGGAAACACAATGAATATATTCTATCTAATGCATGATAGGATTAACACTAAAAGTGAGGTCAATGATTGCTCATCAGACCAAGCCATGTAAACTATTAGTTTTCTGCTTAGTGCCAGTAGAAACTCAGGTAATCATCAACCTATAGTTATCATTTGTATGGAAGAATTTTACCAAAGCTATGTAATTTTAACATCTTGCAGGCTAGGAGGGTAACATATTAAAGACAGTTAAGGCTCCTTACAACAAATGAGAGAATTAACCACCAAAAAAATTATCTTGCATGAACAGAGGACACATACTGAACATAGAAACCAAAAATGAAAGTATCCTTAACCAACAAATCTATAATAGAGAAAATCACACACAGGAATTGTTCACAGTACCTTCATCACCAATTCACCATTGCATTTTCTAGTTCACCAAACTGACTCATGCATTGCCTCAACTCTTCCCAGAACCTGTAAAAAATCAAATCTAGAAAAGGTTTTATATATAATACTAACAAGAAGAGCATGTCCTACAGTTTGAAGATACACATTCTACCAATTTTTGGCCTTCACTTGTCGTAACAGCTAGGCTCAGAAAAAATTAAAGAGAATGCCACATGCATGGCAAAATTGCAAGTGAAATATAAAATTAAATGCAAGCATATGCCCAATCAATAAAAAAAGAAAGAAATATGCAACTACCAAGGTCTGTGAAAGAAGGCAAGGTGGTGGCTTACAAAAATTTCAGAGGAGAAAGTTTATTTGCCTTTTGAATTCATCAAAGCTACCATTTTTACTGGGATTTCTCATCATCAGAGTCATCTTGTGTGCTTAAATTCCCAATCAAATTTCCCAAACGTGGCACAAATCTTTCGATGATATTAGGGAGCCGCATTCTCTTTGGGTGCAGTAGGTCATTAAAGCTACCTTCTTCACTAGGTCCAGCCCCATCATAGTCATCGTGGCTATGCCTACGTTTATTTTTTGAATCTTTTGCTGAATCATCAAATTCATCCTCATAAGGAATGATGTTGCTATTGCGGCACTGAGCCATAGTTTGGCTGCAATCTTCAATATTTTCCTTGAATACCAAATGGACGCCACATTTCTTAATCTCCAATCCTGGACCGAAGGTTTCAAATTCAAACTCAATCTGATTGAATCCATTGACATCAATTTGACTTAATTCCTCCACCTGATTGAAGTATGGGGGAGGAACATAACTTAGCCAAAGGTGATTCGATTCAATCTTGCCATATTGTTCGGAAAAACAATAGTCTTTTTTATTGGGTTTGTCATATCCATTTACTTTAAAGGAACAGGTAAGCTGATGCGTAATTCTAAGAAATCCCCAATTTGCCGAATCAATTAGGTCAAGTGGATGATGCTCACGGAGTGCAAAAACAACACACAGAACAATCCCCATCAATTTATTACATAATAATGAAGGCACTTGCAAATTCAGTGAAGCCCCCTCACTATGATGACTAAACCATTTTGGGATTTTACTTCCAGGAATAATCATATCATATCCAGATGTCTCTTTAAAGTTGCCCTGAAACACACAAATCAAGATGTTTAGAACTTCATGAGAGAGAGAGAGAGAGAGAGAGAGAGAGAGAGACCTGAAAGTAATGTCTTAGCATTGTTAACAACATGTCGTCGTAGCCTTGATTGTCAATCAATTTTACACAATTGAAAAGAGAGAGATATGGCTTAAAAGAATCTTCTGGTCTTAATGGTAATGTTTCTAATGAGGTACAACCTTCTGCTAGAATATAACCAATATTAATTGGAAGCTCTGGCAATGATCGAAGAAATGTGCAACCACTCAAAAAAAGAAATTCTAGATTAGATAGTCGAATGATACTTTTAGGAAGACCAACAAAATTATTTCCCATTAGATATAGTTCTGTTAAAGAGGATAGGCAACCAAGAACATCGGGGATTGCTTGAAGATTGCAATAACTTAGATCCAGCTGGGTCAAAGACCATAAGCCTGATAAAGAACGCTGTAACATGCCCATGGGACAAATACTTCTTCTTGGCATTAGAGGAAAGTTGAAAAACCTATTCGATGATTTAGATAATAGTGCTTCACATCCAGAGAGATATCTACAGTACTTTCAGCAATAATTTTTCAATTTCAACAAAATAAACGGTTTTTAAACACATCCTTAGTGTCTATTTAGAAATAACTTATTTAGTTGAAACTAAAAACTTTTTACTGAAAGTATTGTAGATAAAAATAAAAATTAATTGAAATAATACAATAAAACTCATAAATAGTACCAAAAAGTATAATAAGACCCATAAATAATAGTAAAAATAAACTAAATAGTAAAATAAATTAACTTTTTAAACCATGCTAAACACAACCTTAATAATTTAAAATACTCCTTTTAACTTTGGAAACCTACTGAGCACCCACAGTAGATGTGAGATATGTGCCAAATGCTAAAAATTTGGCACATATCCCACACCAAACACAAAAAATAGCTCCCTAGTAGATGTTGTATATGTTGCATATATTTGGCACATATACCATTTGTGTCCGTACCGTTGCAAATTACATATATTTGGCACATATACCATTTGTGTCCGTACTGTTGCAAATTTGCAACGGTACGGACAGATGTGATAAACCAAAATAATGTATTTTAATGTGTAGTAAATATTATTTTTAATGTATTTTAATGCGTAGTAAATATTATTTTAATGTATAGAATTGAATTATAAAACATCTGATAAATGAGATGTTGTAAAATGATGTGGTAAAATAATAAAGTAGGCATTTGGTATGGTAAAATGGCATAATTTTTGCACCAGCTGCTACGGATGCTCTAATGAAGAGCACATTAATACATAGCATTTTTATTTTTTATTTTTTTTTATTTGGAGAAAACAAAACATGATTTACATTAATCAACAGAAACTTTTGTCACTGAGTACAAGTTGGGTTACATCATTGGGGATGTCGTGAAACCACATACGTGGGGCTAGGAATGGCAACGGGTCGGGTTCAGGCCTGGTTTTTCCATACCCGCGGGTCTTAGCCCGAGGCTCGAACCCGGCCCGTTTACTAACCGGGTTTTTTTCCCGGGGCCCGGACCCGCCTCCGTCGGGCCCCACGGGTCCCGTTAAGCCCTGCCAAATTTGGGCCCAATCCGCAGCCCAAATCGTGGCCCAACCAAAAAAAAAGAATTGAATGGCCATTGCCCATTTCTCTGCGCCTTTTTTTTCTTTTTAGTACATAAAATATAAATTATGGAGATGAGTAAGTAATAAAATTTATAGAATATAGTTTTAAACTCATTTTAAAAGGAATACTCTTTGACCTAATCAGATCTATGATTTTCACTTTCAAAATTACAAACCAAACACAAATTTCAGATCTATGATTTTCATTTTTCCCTTTCAGAAATCATAAACTCAAACACAAACACAAACTCATGCCGTGGAGAAAGAGGCGAACTAAACCCAGAAAAAAGAAAAAGAAAAAAAATGGAGAACGAGGCGAACTGAACCCAGAAAAAAAAAAAAAAACGAAAAAAAAAATGGAGAACGAGGTGGAGTGAGGCCGTGTCACGCTTGTGGCCATGGGCGAGGAAGATGAAAGGGGCAGCGGACTGTGCGACAGTGCGAGATCCACGACGGCGAGGACAAAACGGAGTTGAGAGAGTAGAGAGCTTGGGACCGGTGACACTGTGGAGCTTGGGACGGCGGCTAGAGTTGGACCGGCGGTGAGAGAGTTGGCCGAAGGTGAGATTGAGCTGAGGGAGAGGGAGTGTCGGAGTGAGGGTGAGGATTGAGGGAGGGAGGCGTGGGTTCTGAGTCAGAACTTCTGACTTTGAGTTGGTGCTTAAGAAAATAGAAATGAGGGATTAGGGATTTAGGGTTAGATTATAGGTATATATATATATATATATATAGGGGGTATTTTTGTAATTTCAGGGTACCAGGTTTTTATTCGGGCCGGGTTTTGGGTCGGGTCTCGGATTTTTTTAATAAAACCCGGACCCGACCCAGACCCGCTTCGGGTTTTTTTTTTTTTTAAAACCCATACCATACCCTATTCCTAATCGGACCGGGTAAAACCCGGCTCATTAGGGTCGGGCCGGGCCGGGTACCCGCGGGTCTGGCAAAAATTGCCATCCCTACGTGGGGCATGGAAAAACTTTGCTATCTTAGCAAATTTGTGAGCTACGCCATACCCTTTACGTCTTACGTGAGAAAAGGAGATAGACTCAAAATACAACGCCATGCTTTGTGAGTTTACAATGATATGACCAAATGGTGCCAGGCACGGTGGGTCCCTATTTATGGACTTTATGACCTTTTCAGAGTCTACTTCTACTCTACTCTCACGGACTTGATTCCGAGTTGCTTAGCATTTTTAATATTAATTTAACAAAATTCAGTCAAATAAATGTCAAGGAGGAATATTCCACCAAACCTCAAGAAAAATAGTATAATTACACTTTTCTTTTAATAATTTGATAGTTATAAATTTATAGGGGCATTTGGATCTGAAGGCAAATGTTAATCAATTAAGGTGTAAGACTATTTACCACTTGCACTTTCATTTTTCTTGAAGTTTGTGGAATGACATTGAGAGAGAAAAACACTAGTTGGGAAAAAATAAAGGGCAAAGAGAGAAATTGAGAGAGAACCAACGAAGAAAGGTTCAGAAAAGAGGGTTAGGTGTGCTGATGAGAAAAAATAGTGGGAAATGAAAGCAGGGTTGGAAATTTCTTTTAGTTGTTCAAACTGTAAAACGTGTATGGCCGTAAAATTAAAAAAAAAAATGACTGACATGTTGAACAATAGGCAGAACAAAAGAGCTTTTATTTCAAACTTAACTAATAAAAAGCCTTGTGCGGGCTCCTTGACATAAATACTAGACTCAAATAACACCACCCCACACGGCAAGGCTTCTTACAATCGCAACACACTAACTTTTACAGGACACACACCAACTAAGAGCATGAGTAGTGGGCTTGCCATATGCCAAATGTAAGATACATTTGGCATACAAGCCCAACAAATGCTCAGCAACTGGAAGGCCATATGGGAAAAGCCAAATTTTTTTTGAGATTTAGCTACAGTACCATCTCAAATGTAAGATGGTACTATAGCTGAATGGTAAAAAAAAAAAAAAAAAAAAAATTTTAATGCCCTCTCCACGTTTTACCCGGCAAAGTCTCTCTCCTCTCTCATTTTTTTCTTTTTCTTTTCTCTCTCTTCCTTCTCTGTTTCTCATCCCCTCTCTCTCTCGCCATTGTCAAACTTCTCTCTTGGAGCTCACGCCGAATCACCAAGCCAGATCGGAGCTCACGCCGAATCGGATTTCTAGATCGGCGTGGTGGCGAGGCTGGTGGGGCGTCGGTTTTTGGGTTTTGAGAGGAATCGTCGTTTTGAGAGGGTTGTTGAGAGGGTTGTTGTTGTTGTTGCTGTTGGGGCGTGGTGGTGAGAGAAGAAATTGGCCGGCGTTTTGAGAGGGATCGTCATTTTGAGAGGGTTGTTGTTGTTGTTGCTGTTGGGTTGTTGTTGTTGCTGTTGGGGCGGCGGTTTCTGGGTTTATTGGCCGGTGTTAGGTTGGTTGGGTTGCTATGGGTTTGCTGGGTTTGTAGTGGGTACTTGGTGGGTTTTATTTTGTTTTTTTTTATTTTGGGTTTTTGGTTCCGGTGGGATTTTGTTGGGCCGAGGGTAGTGGTGGCCGGTGCTAGAGGTTGAGGGAGAAAGAGAAGAAAAGGAAGAGAAAAAAAAATAGTAAAAAAAGGAATAAAAAAGAATATTTAAATAAAATGGGAAAAAAAATAGAGTTTTGGGATGTTAGGTGTATTGTAAAATGGTATGGTATAATTGATAAAGTAGTTTTTTGAGATGTTAAAATAAGATGAGATAACAAAACCGGCTGTGAATGCTCTAACTATTTGACATGTTGAACAATAGGCAGAACAAAAAGTTTTTATTTAAAACTTAACTAATGAAAAGCCTTGTGTGGGCTCCCTGACACAAATACTAGACTCAAATAACACCACACCACACGGCAAGGCTTCTTACAATTGCAACACACTAACTTTTACAGGACACACACCAACTAACTATTACAGGACACACACCAACTAACTATTTGACATGACACTAGGATTTTCTTACTTTATTTCACTTTTCACTCAGCACACTTCACAGTTCACACACTAGCTGTTAACTTCACACTACTTCATCTCACACCCTTTACTTTACAAATTCGCTTATTTTATTAAAATTAAAAAAAATTACTAGAAAGTACTAAAAAAAAAAATAAATTAATTGAAATAGTATCGTAGAACTTATGAACAGTACCAAAAAGTACAGTAAAATTTATAAATAATAACAAAAAATAAATTGAATAATAAAATAAACTAGCAAAATTAAATTATATCAAACACACACTACTCACTTCACTTCACATCACTTCACTTCACACGTCTCTCACACACCAATTTAGCCATCATTACATCTATTTATACTAGATGTATGTCAATTAAGAAACCGACTTAAAGCTTCTAGCTTCATATTTTATTGACAATAAAATAATGGCTTTCTCAAACCTTCTAGGTAATTTAAAAATGTGTGGCTGAACTTAAACTAAGCTCCAGAGAATTCCGGAGAGACAAATTGAGTGAAACTCTAGAAATTTCAAATTTCTGGAGGAAAGAGAGTTTAGACTTTAGTGTTGATTTCTAACATGACACACACGCCGTTTCCACTTTCCTTTATTTTATGGGTAAATTATAACTTATTGATTTGAAATTTAAGTTAGTTAGATGTGGTTTAAAATTTAACACTTTACCCATTTGAGATTTGATCGAAATTTAAGTTATCTACCTGTGATTTGAAATTCCATTATACAAGTATTCCGCTGGATTTTTTTTTATCTTATTTGATCTTGTATTTTTATGTTTTGTTAGAAGAGCAACATAAAAGTGAAGTAAAATCACATATTTATCTATATTTTTAACAGAGGTTGGTTAAAGAAATCTAATTGAACTAACCTTAAGTAGGTAAAATGTCAAATTTCAAACTGCAAGTAGGCAACTTAATTTTCGACCAAATCACGTGTAAGTAAGTTGTAATTTACCTTTTTTTTTTTTAATTACACAAATTCCGGAAAATTTAACTCCTCCACTAATTGTGATTTTAGCACTTATTGCATGGAGAGGGTCTTTAAGGAGATGTTTGGTAAGGTATTTTAAACAACAATTTTTAGTTTTTAAATAATATTACATGTATTTTCACGTTCTTTTCACCCATACGTATTTCTAAAAAATACAATCAACATTATTAAAATAACATCACCAAACTCCGTAGCTTCATTCCAATCACCGATTATAATGTCACTTTCTCCTGCCAAGCTTTATTTATTTTTTTTTTCAGAAAATAAAATGAAATGAAACCATTCTAACATTTACATGTCTACATGTCAACTATCAGTTGATATATCTGTTGATTTTGAATTTCAATAATATATGGTGGGAAAAATGAGCGGGGTTGGAAATTTCCTAGCGTTCAAAATGCATACGCTCGTAATATTAATAAATAAATAAAAGAGAGAAACTGACACACATAGCATTTCCACCTTACATTTAAAAAAAAAAAAAAAACATTATCCTTCTTAAAATTTTAGAGATTGAAACTCAACCTGTAAATTTTTTTTATAAAAAAAATAATAATAACACTCTCCCCTTTTCTTTATATTAGTAATGAAATATTTTAAAATTTTATAAAATTCTCTTTACCAAAATTTAACCATGGTTAATAAAAACATAACTAATAAATTTAGAATAAAAATGCAAAATTTGTCCAATACCAAAAGACTTAAAGTTGAAACGTCAAATCTCTCCACAATCCTTTGAAAAAAAAAAAAAAAAGAAGAAGCAAAATTCATACTTAATAATTTAAAATGCTCTTTTAAACTTTGAAAATCTGCCCTTTAGCAAAGAACATATTAATACACAACATTTTTAATATTAATTTATCAAAATTCAATCAAATGAATGTCTAGAGGGAAAAATAATATTTTTCCCTCAAAGTTTGGAGTGAAATATGCATTCTACCAAATCTCAAGAAAAATAGTGTAATTACCATTTTTTTTCTTTTAATAATTTGATAGTTATAATCTTAAAGAGGCATTTGAATTTTGAATACAAATGTTAATCAATTAAGCTATAAGGCTTTATATCCCTTTCCCTTCTATTTTTCTTTTTCTTTGCTATAAGCCTCTTTACATATCAATTGTACAGAAAAGTGCACGTTTTTCCCATATGCTAAGAACAAAACACATTCCATGCAATGTAGCCAAAAAAAAAAAAATCTTAAATTGGATGTAAGATTTGGTATATCCTGGTTAGCAAAAAAAAAAAAAGATTTCGTATATCCCTAGAATTATTCCGTTCACAAAAAGTCCAAGCAAACGCTATTCAAAAGTCAAAAGTTCCATTTTTTAAATTCTGTTTAAATATAATAAAAATAAACATAAAAATAAAAAAGAAGAGGGGCAAAAGTTCTGACCATTCTCTGCTATTACTATTCTTTTCAAAATTGTAATCAGCATTAGCATTAGCATCAGCTGTGCTAAAAAAAAAAATCATTTTAATTTTTGACACACAAAAAAATTATTTTATTTGTACACTACTTTATAATGCACCTTGCATCATATTTCTTATTTGAACGTATCACCAATTAAAATAACAAAAAATAACACCCACTATCAATTAAAAAAACAAAAAAAAAGTAATAAAGAGAGAGGATAGAGGAGAGAGATATATGAAACATTTTGGATTTTTTCCAAAAAGCAATGGATCACCAATCCTTTAGCTTTCATCAATAAATTTAAAACAGTTGTCGAAATACTGTTTATTATTTAATATATAAAAAAAATTCTCTATCGGTGACTACCTCAAACTACAAAATGACCAATTAGAGCAAAAAATTTCTATAAACACAATGATAGATTTTAGATCAAGGTGTGATCTACTTAAAATTCTCCTTACAAACACAAAAAGAACAATTAGAAGATAAACTGAGAACAATTTTAAAGACTGTAATTTTTCAAAATTTTCTAACATACATTTTAACATACTTTTTTCTGTGCATTTCTAAAATTAACATCAAAATAAAGTAATAAATTATTATGTGTTCATATGTACACTTACCCTCTCATATAGGATAGGTCCTACTGACCCACCCCATGTGAAAGGGAAGGAATATACAATAATTGTCCTAAACCTAAATAATGCACTGCATCATTGCTCGGATTGATCATCTTTACTGTCCTAGTAATAGTATGGAGATAAGGATGAATCAATAAGGTGGATTCATGCCTTCAAAAGCCATGTGTAATGGAAGAGATATAGAGGGTCCACCAAATATGACTTCCTTTTGTCAAAGCCAAAAAAGCCGGACCAAATGATTAAACTTCATCAGCCACAAATACTTTGTGAACTGTAGAAACCCTCACATGAAGGATTAATAATCTCAAGAGGAGGTTTCGAGGAAGTATTGAGTAGGTATTGAGATTTACTGAAAATACACTTTTCTGCTTTTCTTGAGCAGACTGTGATTTCAACTTGATCTTCAATTACAACTTTAAGACACATCAAAACTCAATAAAAGACACATAATTTGGAATGATTTGACAATACCAAAACACAGACCTTACAATTTGCAATTAAATACTTCATGGATTTATTCAATAATTCAATGGGCAGATCTTGAGATAAATTATCATGTGCTTTGTTATATTTGTTTCATTCAAAAAAGTTTTGGGCTTTTGTTGCCCTTCTCGATATTTTTAATTTCGAAATTCCGTTCCTTTATATTCATCTAGTGATTTACACGGTTTCCTGTGCTCTTATAGTAAGAGGTACAAAAAATTTGTAAGTCAATTAGATGGCTGAATAAGGAAAAGATTATTTCTATTTATAATGTCAGAAGTGCAAGAGGTTGAGATGCACCTCTACTTAAATTAAAACAAACCTACAAAATCACAACTTAGATCACCAAATGCAGAAATGCTTTCATAAACCTGTTTTAAATACATTGTTAATCAACATGCTCAACCAGAACCGTTTACAAGTTTCTCAGCAAAAAAAAAAAAAAACCGTTTACAAGTTCCTTACTCAAATTATTTCTCGAAGTTATTGTCAAACGTGCTGAAATAGTATAGTGAGACTCATGAATAGTACAGTGAGACCCATAAATAGTACTAAAAAGTGCAATAGGATCAATGAATAGTAGCAAAAATAAGTAAAATAGTAAAAAATGTTGACTTTTTAAGCCAATACCAAACGCAACCAAAGTATCCATTTGGGAACAGCTTATTTAACTAAAACTGAAAACTTTTTGCTAAAAGTTCAGTAAATAAAACTAAAAAGTAGCTGAAATAGTACAATGAGACCCATGAATAATATCAAAAAGTACAATAAAACTCATGAATAATAGCAAAAATAAGTTAAATAATAAAAAAAAGTTGGGTTTTTAAGTTAATGCCTCACGCATGAAATAACTTAAATATATGAAGTACAAAACTGTTGACAAACCTTGAATATTCTAAAATTTATTTAATCACTTTGTGTTTAGTTTATTTGAGAAATCCTTTACACCACAACATGGGATTTCAATCTAACCGATTATACCTTTTTTTTTTAAAAAATGTCTTCCACCTAAGCTATCTCAAATGGAGAATGTAACTGTTTAGAACGCCAGTGTTTGCTCGAATGTGAAATGTAATAAAAGATAACCCTTCTAAATCTCTTTCCTGTGTTGACTTGAGACAAGGAATAGGCTTTTTTTTTTTTTTTTTTTCCTTTTTTTTTAATGAACAAATGGGTCTTGCATACGGGGTGAACTATTTGGCTAGAACAAAGAAGATTAATGAAGGCATATGTGAGCTAAAGATCTCAAGACCACACTAGATTTAAAAAAAAAAATCAATAAAAAAACATAATAATTTTTAGGCAAAAATGCACTTCTGGTCCCTCCATTTTGAGCTGATTCCGATTTTGGTATCTATGTTTTAAACACACCTACCTTAGTCCCTGAAAATTGAAAATCATTTCTATTTTGGTCTGTGCCGTAATCTTAGTAAC
Organism: Notholithocarpus densiflorus; assembly: GCA_030021035.2. Classification (NCBI taxonomy): domain Eukaryota; kingdom Viridiplantae; phylum Streptophyta; class Magnoliopsida; order Fagales; family Fagaceae; genus Notholithocarpus; species Notholithocarpus densiflorus. Next base: position 236,564 of record JARYZH020000400.1, read on the forward strand.
AGAAATATCTTACATTGTAAACGGTGTGCTTTGTTGGCATTTTTTATGCAGATGTGGACATTAAAATAATAT